>OX463841.1:47404872-47522464 GCA_949825065.1 Odontocerum albicorne
ACCAAGAATAATATACCACCTTGATCAAAAAGTTTAAGGACCGGCCACCGTGTGGCGCTGTCAGTCGCCCGATTGGAATTCTTTTTTTTTTTGTTAGGTTAGTTACCACATCTATCATTGACACTTCCCTCAAAATTTCAGCGTCATAGCTTGACATTTGTAAAAGTTACACTGTACTGAGTACATCTACCTTTGTGCGTGTTTTCCATTTTTTTTAAGTTTGAAAATGGCATCAACTGTGCATCAACGAGTTTGCATTTAATTTTGTGTGAAAAACGGATTTAACGGTCCGCAGACCTTGGAAATGTTGTAGAAGTGTTTTTCGGTGGCACGAACGCTTCAGAAGTGGTCGTGAGTCGGTCGAGGATGACGAACGCAGTGGCAGTCGAAAACCGATGAAAACATCGATAAAATCAAAGAAATGTTGGCCGAAAACCGCAAATTGACCATCAGATAGCTGGCAGAGGACTTGAACATCGCTTATGGATCCGCTCAAGACATTTTGGTTAGTGATTTGGGCCTCAGACGTGTCGCTGCGAAACTGGTGCCGGAAGACCTCAATTTCATACAAAAAAAAGGACCGCGTTGAAATCGCGAAAGACATGATTTCCATGAGTTTTTAACCAAAAACAACACGATTACTATCCAGAAGCCATCGAATTCCCCTGATCTGGCTCCCTGCGACTTTTTCCTGTTAAACCGACTTAAAAAACCGCTTCGCGGAATGCGTTACAGCACCCGAGAGGATATCCTGAAAAAATCGAAGACGGCTCTGATGGACATACCGAAAATTGAGTACCAGCGGTGTTTCGAAGATTGGATCAAGCGCTGGCATAAGTGCGTTGCAGTCGATGGGGAGAACTTTGAAGGGGGCCATATTGATTTTGATGAATAAACTTGTATTTTCGATTTTATGAATCAAGTCCTAAAACTTTTTGATCAAGGTAGTATTCAACGCAGCTGGTTGTAAAAAACCCATAGAGAATATTTAACATCCTCTCTGCCTTTGGTTAACTACTAGTGGTCCCAATAAATAAGAGAAAAGACAAAAAAAATAACCGTATTAAAGCAATATTTTATTTACAAAAAAACATTTTCGACACTGGCCATAAGAATCAAGTAAAATTTGTCTATGTGCGAAAAGAAATTATCTTTATGGTATCCAGTAGGTACTAGACCATTTCTCTCGAACAAATTGCATTATTATATTGGACACATTTCATTATACGCATGTAATAAATAAATATATAGATAAAATTATTAACGGGAAGAAGTTTCAAAGAAGTTTCAGAAGACTGCAGAATATGCACTGAATACGTAATATTGCTAATTAAATCTTCCATAAAAAACATGGGTTCTCAGAAAATTTATAATAAATACATACTTGGATGAAATTAAAAAAATCAAAGCATATTATAAAGAGAGAGAGAGAGAGAGAGTACTCGATATTTAATGTTTAAAAAGAATAAAATAAAGGCCGATGTTTAGTATCACTTCTGAGGCCTGGGTGGAACAACGACTTATGTCCAGAGGATTCGATTCCCGTTAATACCAATTTTTTTTCATATTAAGTTCTAGTCTAGTTTTCACTTAACGCCTCATAACTCTTAATATCTATTCAGTAATATAACGTGTCTCGTTCTTGATTTTTATTTCCTCTCCACCATCTTTTCATTTCATTTTCCTTTCATTGATGATATCTCAATTTTACTTTAATATGTTTATGTCCATAAATTTCATGAATATGAATAATGTTTTGCGGCCATGTAACTTGTTTTATTTACATTTTTCTGGTTGGTTGGCAGAGATTTCCATCAAGTAATATACAAAATATAACTAAAATGTAATACAATATACTAAAATCAAACAAACTTCACAGAAAATTAAACAAATCAAATGGTTTCTTCATACTCATAAGTTGTCCTGTTTTATCATAAACATAAATATAAAAACATTTATTTTAAATATATCGTATTCTCAATATGTTTTGAGAATATGATATATTTAAAATAATTTTTTTTTTAGTAAAATAAAAAAAAATGACAACTAAAATAAGATTTAAATAAGTGTGATTTTTTAACGTGATATTAAAAGGAAATCTAAGGATTAATAAAAATAGTCAACTTATCTAGGTGATGATAAAAATAGTCAACTTATCTAGGTGATGATAAAAATAGTCAACTTATCTAGGTGATGATAAAAATAGTCAACTTATTAATAAAAATAGTCATCTTATTTTATCTAATTTAAACTTCATTTATTAATTATTACACTCAATTTATTTTTTCAAATCCTTTGCACATTACAGGTCTCCTTAATTTGTACAAGTTCCAAACATAACAAGTACAAAAAACATGTATAAAAAAAATTCAACATTTTAAGATTTATTTGATAAAAACAGTAAAAATGTACATGTTATATCAAAACAGTATGACAAAATATAGCATGTTAAAAAATATAACAAATTAAATTATTTCAAGTTTTACACTAAATTTAAGTGTTTTTTTTCCTGAAGGAACTGTATGACATGTTGATAGAACAATCTATGGGTGCATTATCTCAGATAATTATCCGCAATATACAAACCGAGACTGTTCAGGACGAATGGGTTAACTAAATTATCCCTTAGCAAACAAAAAATGTGGACGCCCAATCGAAGAGATCTTCAACTCTATAATGATCTGTAATTAAGCATCCCCAGTAAGAAGACACTTGGTTAAAGCCAAGGATAATCTGTCTCTGTCTTAATAACAACACTCCAAAGTCAACAGAACTATTGCATAGTATGAACATAAATTATTGGGTGTACAAATAAGTCACCGCCGTTTGACAAAAGTTGGCGCCACCAGTAAGTTATGGTTAAAATTGTCAGATGTAAAATGTCATTATCGTAAGGTTGGACATCTGTCTACAACATGACCTTGAAATATTAGTGAATTTTTATCAGTATAACATATTTTTTTGTGTTCGAAAATGTCAAGTTTTGAGCCGAATAAGCGTCATTTGCGGGAACTTTTGATTTACTTCTTCAATTTGAAGAAATCTGCAGCTGAGGCGCATCGATTGCTTGTAGAAGCATATGGTGAGGCTGCCTTAAGTGAGAGAAGTTGTCGTGAGTGGTTTCAAAAGTTTAAGAACGGTGAATTTGACATCGAAGACAAAGAACGTAGCGGAAGGCCGAAAGTGTACGAAGACGCGGAATTGGAAGTATTATTGGATCAAGATTCGTGCCAAACGCAAGAAGAACTTGCACTTACATTAGGAGTGACTCAACAAGCAATTTCACATAGGTTGAAATCATTGGGAATGATTCAAAAACAAGGAAATTGGGTTCCATATGAACTGACACCGAGAAACGTTGAACGCCGATTTTCCACATGTGAAATGCTGCTTGCCAGGCATAAACGAAAGGGTTTTCTGCACCGTATAGTCACTGGTGATGAAAAATGGATCCTCTATGATAATCCAAAAAGGAAGAAATCATGGGGAACCCCTGGCCATGCTTCAACATCTACAGCTAAGCCAAATATTCATGGAAAAAAACTCTTGTTGTGTATTTGTTGGGATCAGCTTGGTGTCGTGTATTATGAGTTGCTCAAACCGAACGAAACCATTGCTGGGGCTGTCTACCGAGCACAATTGATGAGATTGAGTTGAGCACTCGAGGAAAAGCGCGCCCACTGCTACTCCAGACACGACAAAATTATTCTCCTGCATGATAATGCTCGTCCACATGTTGCGGCGCCGGTCAAAACCTATTTGGAAACACTCAATTGGGAAGTTTTACCCCACCCGCCGTATTCACCAGACATTGCGCCTTCTGATTTCCACTTGTTTCGATCGATGACGCATGGCCTGTCTGAGCAGCACTTCACATCATATGAAGATACCAAAAATTGGGTCGATTCGTGGATAGCCTCAAAAGATGAATCATTTTTCCGACGCGGTATCCGTATGCTGCCAGAAAGATGGGAAAAAGTAGTGGCAAGCGATGGGCAATACTTCGAATAAAACATGAGGTTCCGTTCTTTCACAATAAATGCCCAATTTTTGATTAAAAACGGCGGAAACTTATTTGTACACCTAATAAAAAACATCACCCACCTGTTAATATTTTAATTTATACATGGATTGGAGATTGCATCAAGATACGTCTGCAATTAACATGAAAATGGTCCATTAGCAGTTAAGAGAGCCTCGATCAATATTTTTATTAGCTGACGATTAGGCTAATTACTTGCAAATCTCTCCTCGCCATCAACTGGAGGCGGCCGAGGAACGATATCAAGGAGAATCAATATTTATTGTCAAAACAGTTTGACAAATTAAATTGTTTAGTGATAATCGCAACATCTAATGAATAAATCTCATCTGTTCAATTGTAAAAAATATAGTGCATAAATCTCATAGGTTCAAAAGTGCATCAGTAAATGGTTCAACTGTAAAAAAATGTAAAATACGCCATTTGTCGGCGAAGGCAGAAAAGACAGAGTGCCATACTTTCCTATCTTGACACACAACCATTACCTCTTCCACATCTATATGATACACTTTCTCATACAACTTCCCTTCTTTAAAATATCATTCACTTGAGTTAACCATGCTTTCCTAAGTCTTTTTCTACAACGCCTTTCACTCACATTTGCACTGTACATTTATTTTGTTAGACTTTCTTCATTCGTTCGTTCTACATGCCCAAAGCATTTCCGAGTGATCTTCTTCATCTTAAATCAAGACAGCAGCATTCAGTTTACATTCATCCCTAATAATTTAATTCCGTATTCTGCCATAAATTGTAAATTTATATCAGATATAAATATTTGAAAAAAAGTAGTAAAGATATGAAGGTGTGGGTTGTGGCCATTTGATTCCACAATTACTTCTTTTTTCCTTTGATTGATGACTTTTATTTTTATTATGTACATTGTTCATTGATATTGTACAAATAAATAAAGATATCAACAATTTTAGTGGTCATTATTTGATTTTGACCTCTTTATTTGATTTTGTCTAGTTAGTTGGAAAAGATTGCCACCTGGCTACAAGCCCACCAAATCGTTATAAGAAGTTTTAAATAACTAAACTGGGTAATTTCCAGCATTCGCATATGTTTAGAAAAATATAATTAATAAGAAATCCGTATAAACCTTAAAAAGAGATTTACTACAAATAAACCTTTCTAGATCTTCCAATGTGTGATAGGAACACATTCTGCTTTAATGACATTCAAATAATGTTTATCTTGTTCATTATTTTCATAAATTTAAAGCTATAAAACATTATTCTAACATACTTTTAACTAAACGTTTTAAAAAAACCGTTTGAAACATAAATAAAAACACAACGATTTTTCGCTTTTACGATAAGAAAAATCGGATCAACTTTCCAGAAAATTGGCGTGTTGTCGATTTATGACAAACAGCCACACCACACACACTTAACGGGCCATAAATCAAGCGAAAAAAGGGGTAAGCTGAAGCTTACATCCGGCATGCTGAGTAATGGTCCTAGCCGATCATTTAACGGCGATAATGCCAATCTTGTGTCCGAGACGGAGGCACTATGGCAATAGTAAAAGGTTTGAGAGAGATAAAAAAAACATATTTATGTATTAAGGCGTGGTATAGAAAGGAAAGTATGATTCGACCAAGTATTTATTTATTCGACAAAATATTAATCGCATTAATTTATATTTACAGTTTAGTCAATATACAAGTATAAGAAGCCTTAGATTACACACATTTAGATAAATGAAAAATATACTCAAAAATTAGTACGAGTATTAGATACCACGTTCATAATTCTTCGAAAAAAAAGGTTTACTTGAATTATTTCAACACTCTTTACAAATAAAATTTTCAAAATTAAAAATTCACTAAGTATGATGTTCGTTTAAATTTAATTTTACCAAAATTACGTTAACATCTATTTGGCGACAACGTTTTATAAACGTATTTTCATGTTGGCTGTTCCTGTTGAGGCCAGAATTGTCAGGCTTAAAATATGAATCCGTCACATATTTATCTCAATATAAGAATTTATATTTACGTTTTTATTAAGTAATAATATGATATCGATTCCTATAAGACCTGTGTCCGCCCCATAATGACATACAGCATAGAGTCCAGAGTCGACACTGTCAGAACCAAAAATCTCCTTCGAACCAGTGAAATGAAGGTACTCAGGAGTATCGCTGGCAAAACCCTTCGTGATAGAGTACGTAACACAGAAATCCGAAGGGCGTGCGAAGTTGAAGATATTGTCAAATGGGGACGACAGAGAAGAAGGTTCTGGAACGAACACGTATCCAGAATGGCGGAACCAAGAGCCGTAAGAATAGCCAGGGACAGTATCCCCGAAGCAAGCAGATCTCCAGGACGACCTCCCAAAAGATGGAAAGACAGCTGGCAGTCAACGTCACAAGAGGCAAACAATGATGCAGGACCATAACAGGCCAACAGGCCTAAAATAAAATGAAGAATAAGAAGATTCCTATATTAAGATATACTTAAAAATAAATTAAGGGAAAGTTAGGTAAATTAGCTATCTAAATATACAAATAAAACATCCTAAATGTATTTTTAGAAAAAAAAATCTAATTTGATTTGGGTATGTTATCGAAAACCCGGATTGGAAAATCTTTTAATTAAGTCACACATAAATGAACTATTTTATAACCGTAAACTATTTTTAGTTAAACTTACCAAGGATTTTACAAATGTCAGATAAAAATATGTTTTACGACTAGTTTAAATATCCTCTCACAGACCGCATTCGATGTTTAATGTGCAAAGTTGCAAACAAGCTGCACCATTGTTACAAAGAAGTCGAACATTTTGTGAGAAAACTTTATTTGAGAGAAATAAATTGTGAGAACAAAAATTGCATTAGTTTCGTTGAGAATTTTTAACACAGTTTAGTTTTGTTACACAAAGTTAACAGATATACAAATCTTAAAATAGTTTTTGCTTTTTTTATGATGTCTGCTGTCTTTTTTATAAATAAGTCCCCCATACTGCGGGTTGGGAATTTTATTCCCATTGGTAACCATTTTTTTCTGTCTGGTTGTCACATAAAGCCTCGTTAACATATTTCTGGTTGGTAATAAACATTACATAGCAACCCACAAGGTTGTACTGTATACCACGAAAGTGTTATACAATACAACCTCATTTACCAGTGTTTTATAAAGTATTGTATATTAAGATAATATCGTTTTAACCTTTTAGCTTTGTTTTTTTTCGTTATTGGAATAGTAATCTGATTTGAGAGATTTAATTCTATGCTATATATAGTTCAGAAAATGTAGGATGAGTCCCGTGACAGCTCACAAATTTTCCCCAATACAACCTTGTAACGATGTTCAGTAATTTTTATTATTTTATCAACTTTAATATAAGCCTCAATTCTAATAAATAGCAAGTTATTTAGGTAAATACATTACATAAGGTTGTATTGGGGCAAATTTGTGAGCTGTCACAGGACTCATCCTACATTTTCCGAACTATAATATGAGATCGATGACGACGATTTCGATAAAACTTATTTCCGCCCAAAACTGAGCTTATAAAGTTGTAAAAAATAATAGGTTTTAATGCAGAGACAGAAAAATAAACTGGAAAACTATTTTTTTATACGAGTGGTCAATTTTTTGCTCTTTTATCGTCGGATTTGTTGAACTATTTGCGCAATGCACTTCGAAATAATTATAAGAAATTCAATGAGGCTAGTTTGGAAAATCACAAGGCATTGTTTTAAGATCTTGCTTATAGTAGTAATATAAGCTTTTAATAATAAAATTGGTAAAAATTTAAAACCTCATTAAGACAATAAGTAGATTTTTTTTAAATGTCTTCGAAACGTTCGAAGATGTTCATGCCTGTTTTCCACTAGTTTTAAATATTTCTCAGAGGTATTGCAAAGCAAATACTCGTATTTACTAATATTGTTTGACGTCGCCCTGAGAATGACGACTATAGCACCTCCGAAACTTAGGCCATAATTTAAGCCAACTCAACACAGCAAAACTTCCGATTTTTTTTTAAACAAGAGTAAAATTGTCTTATATATAAAATGAAAAGTTATAACATATGTCACACTTTGTATGTTTATTGGTTCTTTAGTTAAAGACAATAAATTGAACACGTTGTATTCACCGCTGTTTAATTATTAATTAAGTTCACTTCTGGTTTCGAAGATATACGTCTTTTACGTCAAGTTCATCATCACCTGACGAAAAAGACAGTGATCTTTAAAACCGGTAATGAACTCAATTTATAAGACAGTGGTGATTGTAAAGAAAAGAAGTGTTTATTTTGTTAAACTTGTAGGGTACCTACGTCCCTAAATAAATTGTCAAACATACAGGGTCAACGACCGATGAATCAACCTCTGGACATCTACAATTGTCACATACCAGAAACGTCAACACTGTGTACACGCAAATATTATTTACGCTGCATTCCACGGTAAAGGGAGAGCGCATCGCTTTGTCTCGCCGTTTCGGCAAATAAATATCCTACCCGCTATACTAGGGCACGCGCAGGAGTGAGACAAAGTATATATCGCGGGCGCATTCACGCACAACTATAAAATACCTACTTGTAGACAAATAAACATTATTATTCACTCGACCATTCATTGATTATTTACTCTCACTTTTATCCGCATTCCTGAGTTTTGTATTTATTTTAAATACAAGACATATCAAAATCATCACGACGTATCAAGTTAAGCATCTCGCTACAAACTAAAAGAACAGTTGTATGTCTCAAATATAGCTAAATGCTATAATTTATTTTTATAATTGAAGATTACATGAAAACTATTTATTTTTTAATATAAATTACGACCTACTTAAACATTGATTCAAATGTCTTGACCTTCTGAACATTAACTTGATTAGGAGAAAATAATTATTCCTAACAAATCAAATGATGACGAAATTTATTTGCAATCAAATATAAATCCAGTCATCTTGAATTCGTTCCAAGCGAGCAAACAAATCTGAATCAGGATGCTTTTAATCGAAGCCTTGAAAACCACATAAAATAAATAATTAGCTCAGATATAAGATACTCAAACTTTAAATCGCGATAAATTATTGATTTTTTTTCATAACTATAGGTTGGTTGGAAAACATTATCATATGGCAATAAACCCGCCAGGTCATACTGTATATAACGAAAGAGTAATACAATATTACATTATAATAACTATAAAATTATAAGTTCATATTTTAAGTAGGATATATTTTAAGCGGAGTGCAACAGATATGCGACTTTCGAATACATCACGGAGTGGTCCTCAAAATAAGGGGGTACTCGTATTCTACTCTAGAGACGTGAATTTCGTGCATTTTTTCAGACTAAATAAAAAACACTAACATTTTTTTACAATTTTTTACAGTTTTTTTATTGGTATGATTTGAGAATGTACAAAAAAATTTAAAAAAATATTTTTTAATTCAAGATGTTATCAGCATTTATAGTCGTAAAATAAGGGGGATAAACTGGTCGACATGATTGAAGCTCTCTAGTAAATTTGAAACAAAAATTATACACAGTTTCGTAATAAGAAATAGTGTCGTTATAGTTGGTACCAAAATTTATCTGAAAAAAAAATCTATTTTTTTTACCCCTTTTTTTCAAATGTTTTAATTTTTTAAAAAGAGTAAAAAAAATCGTTTTGAATTTTTCAAGCTTGGGACGATATAAAAACATTTACCAAAGTTTCATACCAAATTTGAAAGCAATCGGTTTAATAGAACTTGAGCTTTTATGTCGACCAGGTCAAAAAAAGTAGTTTCGAGAAAAGCGCGATTAAAGTTTTGAGATTATTATTGTCTGAGACATTCCGGTGCGTCGAAATTTTTGCCTCATTTATAACCATAACTTCGTTAATATTGAGAATTTTAAAATTTCCTTTTGAGAACATATTCTTAAAGGTCTAAACATGAAGAATATGCAAAAAAAATCAAATTTCTAGAGTAGAATACCTCCTTAATATAAGGAGAGTGCTATAATGAAGAGAGATTAACACATTCAACGTAGGCCACGCCCTGTCACTGTCAAACACGCATAAAACTGGTAGATGAAGGGATGTGTCTATCTATTGTAATAATAAACTTTACTCCTTTTGGTGTGAAGGAATGCTCTGTGGTGCATTTCAAAGGAAAGTCATGTATCTGTTTCTCTGTGACTTTAAAACCATTAGCATTTGAGTTTTTATTAACTTCGTCAATGTATCGGATAGAACGAATAAGTTGTGACTATGACGAAATAAGGAGAGGATTGCAATCAAATTCTACAAATAACTATCTTAATGAATATTTAATTAGTTGCTACAGGCTTAATCGGGGCTTTAATGATTAGACGTATTTCATCCTTATCTATTGTATATTCAAAAAGAAATATTATTCATCTCAAAACGTTTATCGTTCATACAATTCCCATTATTTTTTATTGAAATTTATCTCTTATTTTAGTTTTTTCCTAAATACTGTTGTTGCCTTACACTAAATTAAAGACACGCATATGTCTACCGAAAATAATGATGAAACAAAAGCTGGTTGATTGGAAGATATTGATTTAATGCAATAAAGCTGCCAGATATATTTTCATGAAAGTGTTAAATAAATTAATTAATCAACTGATTTAATCCATATGAAATAGAAAAAAGTATTGTTAAAATAATCCATTAAGAGTTACCATGCAATGTTGAGTTTATCCGTTACAACATGAAGTTACATCTAGTAAAAAGTCAAACCTTTTAAAATTATTTTTTTCTGAACAGAACTTATTTTTCAAGATGTGAATGACCTTTAAAATAATATACAAAAAATATTTTTGTCTCACAGTTTAGGAAGCTCAAGCCAGACTGTGTTTGAATCACATACAATTACTCATCAAAAGTCAATTCCTCGAGTTTCCTATTGGCAATAATTAAACAAACAATACTTTTATCTTTTGTTTGCCGTTATAAACTACTGACCGTAAAATTATTCGAGCAGACGCTGTTTGAAAAATAAGCTATTGTAAAATAAAAATCAATAAATAACAAATGGCTTGTGGTCTATGGTCTCCAATACAACAAACGATTGGTCCATCTATAATTCGTAAAACGAACATTATTTCCCGCTCTATTTTTATTTTGACCAGGCAATCCTTTCCACAACGTCCCATGAATTATGTGAGACGTTATGGAAAGGTGACTACAGGCTCCAGATGGCTAAGAATTCATTTGTTTTTCTTTCTTTCTGAAAGCAGAGCGCCTTCTTCATCACTTACTCAATGCTCTCGCAGTCTTCTGTTATATCTCAAACTTGGCACACCACATGTCTTCATCTTTTCTAATCCTAGGTCACGTTGAATGCAGCTCTTAACCTTTACCTTCCTGTGCTTAAAATATTCGCGCGTTCCGGTGATGTGTATTCAATACACATGTAAAAATGAGAAATTTTAAATCAAAAAAATAAAACTATTCATAGCCAATCGCTTAAATTAATTAAATTTGAAGTCAAAAGTGATAATAATTAAAATTTAATTGCTGAAAACATGTAAAAAACATCAGCCGACGTTCACAAAACGGGCGAAGAGACCACCTCAAATGGATGCCCGAGAGCTACTGAAACCTGAGACGGACTAAGACTGTGTATGTTATACCTCGAAGGAAGAAACACAATTGCGAACGGAGATTCTATTTCTTGCGTTCCCATATACCGAAGTGAGAGTGAGGCGTGAATAGCGTCGCTTCCTCACCCATAGCGGTTTTTAGAATGAATATACCTACATCACACACTGGCACACGTTTGATTGTATTGGTGAATTTATTCCCGATTTTCACAAAATATCTCTGATGTGGCCGATAAGTGCTAATTATTTATTATTAATATAATTTTTTCATTCAATGCGTAAATGTATTACGGAGGAATACATAAAATATGAACCCAGTATTTATTATATTTATAGAGATATTAAAGCAATGTGTACTAGTTACACATCACAGGGAAGGAAGGGTTAAAGAGGTTCCTATAAGTTACTTTATTTAATCCGTCCATCTCATAGGAAACCTTCTTCTTGTTAGTTTTCCCTCAACCATCCCCTTGATCACAAGCTTTTCCAGACTTTCATAAGTCCAAAGTCCTTTAGGATTATTTTTCTACGTGTTGTTGAATATCTTTCGGCAATCTTCAATTGCTGGATGTTCGAGACGTTGGTGCGCTTTGAAGTCCATGATAAAGCATCCGCCCCCAACCCAACATCTCGAAGGCATCTATCATGTTTATTTCCTTCTTTCAGCAGAGCAAATAATATTTAAAAAAATAAGCAACTCTATCTAGTAATTTGCGTACGTAATATAATATTTAAGCACATTTTGTACTCTGCATCTATGTATATTCCCAGTAACGTGGCGAAGCGTCACGCATTGCGCCAAAGCTCATAACGAATTTACTTTCTGGGATCACACATTTCTCAAGTTAATTGCTCCAGATGTCTAATAAATTCAACGCTATTGGTTAATAAAAATAAATTAAGCGCGTGGGACTAACATAATAAATTGGTGCAAACTTTACATGAAGTTTATCAAAAAGTTGGAAAAGTTCAAAAACACTAAAAATAAAGTCCAGAGATCTGTCTTACATCAAAATATCAAATAATTTTTTAATAATAATAAAAGGACAATTTGTACACTACCGTTCAAAAAGCAGACTCCTGAAAGACGCTCCTCTACTCGAGATTCGAACCCACTATTATTAACTTATAAAAATTATTCCAAAAAAACCAAGCTGATTGACAGAATATAATAGAAAGACAGTCGCTACGGCAATTCAATTAGGATTCCACGTATCTGTATATGTTAATAAAAACATATTTGGTAAGAAAGCCGCAGAAAACTTACCAAAGGAAGACGAACTAACAAGAAAACTTAATTTATCTTCCTATATGTGTAATAGTAAGACTGGTGGTAAGACACTTGTCTGCCGATCCGGAGGTTGCGGGTTCGATCTCCGCTGGAACCCAGATTTTTTAAATAGGATTCCAGTCTGGTTAACACTTAGGGCCTATAAAAACTTCTTTCTGGTTGGTTGGAAGAGATTGCCACATGGCAATAAACTCGCCAGGAAAAAATTGTAACACGTTCGGCTTTAGGTGTAGTGTATGTGTATAGTGTTCATATATACTCATGAATTTTAATAAGTCCTCGCAAAAAGGGTTGCATTCAAATTAAAAGAAATATCGAGCTTTAATTAAAAATAATAAAACCTAAAAATTACCCTTAATATTTATGTAAAACTTCAAGACAATTTCATATGCTCAATATGTATTGTGTAAATTATAAACGAGACATGTGTTATAACCACAAAGTAAATAATTACTTTTCTGTGTATAAATAAATAAAAGATTTATTTATAGCTACAAAGTTTGTAAATACATATCCCGAAATTACACATGTACGTTTACGCAATGGAAAAGAGGAAACGTTTGAGAGACAGGCTATCAAACTGTCAGGGCTCATCTCAAAACATCCCCAACAATAGGAAGGCAAGGACAGATATTTTTTCGGCATACCCTTTTAAATGTAAATTATAACACAAAAAAAAAAAAAATTAGCAGTTACAATTATAAACTGAATAAAAATATAAACGCACAAACTCAGACACAACCACAAAGATCACTGCCAGTGCAGCAGTAAGAAAGAAAATAAAATAAAAGTGTAAATTTTGACGATAGAAAATAAACTAGAAGACATTTTATTTTGCTGAGAGTTGTCAATTCACACAAAAGGCTACAGTTCGGATTTGTTCAAATTCTGCGCTATAATAATAAAACGACAATATGTTATATACAGCGTCGTTTATATAGCAAACTCTTCAGCGTCGTTTATATAGCAAACTCTTCAGCGTCGTTTATATAGCAAACTCTTCCCAAGGGCGCTCTAACTCAGGACTCGAACACACCATTAAACACAGATTAAAAATATTACAAAATAAATATACATATGAGTTGAGTGTCAGGATAGGAAGGTAGTGGCTTCGGCCATTGGATAAGGTAATTTAGAAAACATATTTGATAAGGAAAACGTAGGAAACTTAACAAGGGAAGACAAGCTATAAAAAAAACCTTTATAAATCTTTCGATTTTCAGCGTAGTGTTTATATACCATCAAACATTTTGATAAGACCTTCCAAAAAAGTTTTCTTCAAGTACTTCCTATAGTTAAACACGCCGCCCATATATTTAACAGTAAGATGCAGACCATTTCACGCCACAGGACCAGCAACGCCAAAATCTCTAATATAATACCCCACCCTAATGGATTATTTTGGAACAATAAATTTATTAGATGAAAAGGAAATCGACCTCAAAATTCTACATCTCTCCGAAGGAACATCTCTCAGACACAGATTCGAAAGACACAAAGGATACATCCCATTGAAAAGGACTTGATTGCAAAGAACAAAGTTTAAAATCAACTCGTTCACGATTCTTTAGACGTAGTAGATTTCTAGAAACGGACTTATATGACAATATCTATTATATTGTCATATTAGTCCGTCCGGAAGTAAATAAAGATGGTAAGTTGTAATGAAATTGGTTAGTTTTGAGAGTGGCATCGTGTGTTGACTCAACCGCTCCGAAATGTCAAATGAATTTGTGCGAAGCACTTTGATGTAGCCAAGTGTTATGGCCTTTTGCAACGAAAACACTTTTAGAATTTCAACGTGTAGTTTTATTTGTATGAAGGTTGAATTACATTGATGTATAATATTAACAGTATTACATAAATAGTAACAGCTATGATCTTTACAAAGTAGCGGCTTTAAGAATAGTGATGCTGCCTCAGATATGACGTCCTATTTAAAGCAAAGATAATTATACCACGACCCTTCAATAGATTAAGAAGGAATGCGTCGGGCATGTTATGTTTGCCCTTTAAGGTCAAGTCGATATCGGTGATTTATCTCGTCGCAGCTTACCCATTTAGTGATATTTAATCTTTATTGATTTGGGCAAACGAGAGGATAACTTAAATATAATGCATTGAAGTTGATAGCGCTAATATTTATAGGACCTAGTACATGGTTAGTTTCCTTGACAAGGGTATAATATAACTTATAATATTTATTTGAATGTGGATAAGATAACATCGGTTTTGGTGATTATACCGTGTTACAGATAATGCCAATATTAATAGGTTCTTAGATAAGTGGTACATTGGTTTGCATAATATATTGAGGGTGAATGAGATAAGAAGATAAGATTAACATGTGCTGGCAGTAGATAGATACATGACACAAGTATGAAGTCACCTAGTCTATGGTATTAGTCATGTAGCACCTAGCGAAGCACTTTGGTGTGGCCTTAGCCTTAACGACACTTAAACCAATGCGGATAATTCAGAACCAAGTTTTGCTAACTTAGATGGCCGTAAAATAAAATTGTCTTCGGCACTATTGATCGAATCTTCGGGATTAGAAGCACTGGAGAAGATACAGTACTCGTGCATTAACGTACGTGTTAGCTATACTACCGCGTGTTAACAGGCAACAACACTCCCACACGTCTTATGCGTGTGATTATTGTTACAAAACTTTTTTTATTAGGAATCGAATACAAAACTTATCAGCTATCCCACGGGAATTGTCACCAAATTAAAATAAAAGGTTATTATTGTTTTTTGTTTTTTTACTAAATATGTTCGAAAATACAGTACATTCTCGTTTAACAACATTAAACCAACAAATTAAGTATCGAAATAACAATAATCGTCTCAGTTCTCTCAATAGCGAAAGCATGAATTCACTTAGATTTATAGATAGTCACGACAAACAGCAAACAAGCAAAAAAAACAATTTCGTTCAACTCCAATTGGGAGTGGTTCGTGATTTTTATACGTTAGCACAACACTTCTCGTGCCAAGTACGAGTATCAGAGACAATCATATGAGGAACAGAGATATTTACGTAAGGTCCGAGATCATTGTCCGACCTTAAAACTAAATACTAAATATTTACTTTTTTTCTTTTACCGAAAAAAAAAATTGTTTGCTATTCGTTACTTACACTTTTTTTATTTATTTATTTACATAACAACATGCATACATATCATCACGCCATTTCCCTATCGGAGTAGGCAGAGAGAACAGAGCATCATACCTTCCTATCTTGACACATATCCTTAGTCTCTTCTACATCCATCCACCTTCTCATACAACTTCTACAACTTTCTAGGTTTCCTTAAGAATATAATTTACTTGATCCAACCATACTTACCTTGGTCTTCCTCTCACACACATTCCACTCACGTCGGTACTATATATCTGTTTTGTTAGTATTTCGTGATTCATTAGTTCCACATGCCCAAACCATCTTAACGTACTCTTCTTCATCTTCCTTAACACATAAGCTCACATTTATCCCTTATCACTTCGTTCCGTAATCTGTCATACATTGTAACTCAATCAAAATTGGCACTAAAACACTGTTGTAGACTATCATCAAAACAAATTTTTATGCTGTCCGGTTCGAGTACATATATTTTGGTGCCCCATTGACTTGTTTTCCTATCGTAACACGCTGTTCGATGTCACTCTTAACTCTTACATCATCTGTGAAAATATTATCTTAATAATAGAATTCCTCAACTTTCTTCATTCTTTCATTGTTTACCCATATATCACATTTGCTTTTAACCTTTTCACCATGACTTTGAATTCCGCAACATCATTCATGGATGGAAGCCCCCTGATGCCCTTGCGGTCGGGCTCGCCCTACATTGGTGGGGTGTATTTCGGCCGTGGGAATGTTTGTGGGATGAGCCCGGACCTTTTGGTGTATTCTCTCTTGAATGTGTTTTTTCTTTTTTTCTTTTTTTGTCATCTACTATATTTATTTTCTGTGTTTATTTTTTTGTATATATTCCTGTTTCTACGTGTTTAAGGGTGTGGGCTGAAAAACATCTGGTGTCCCCGTGGCTGGGTTCGCCCTATATTGGTGGGGTGTATTTTGGCCGAGGGGATGCTATTAGATGAGCCCAGACCTTTTGATAGCTTCTGTGTCTGATGTATTGTCTGCAATTTATGTGTTTTAGAAGTGTTTTTGAGGTGTGATCTTGTACATACTATGTTGCTGTCAGTAAACCTAATATTTATTTATTTATTTTTATTCTCTGATATTTGTCTTTGTATCTCTCATACAATTTACTTATCAAACTCTGCACTGCATCCTCACTCTATGCCAATACCACCACGTCATCAGCATACATTTCCATTCGACATTAGTATACCATACGTACAGATGTAGTTTCTACACATATGAGTGTTTGTAAATTATAAACAACGAGGGTGACATAACGCATCCTTACTCAACTCCTTTCTATGTTTATAGTATTCAGACTACAAGAAACCAAAAAACAGTCATTGAACTTAAATTATCGAAACCATTTGTTCTGTTTGCTTTTTATTACGACCACGACCAAAGTCATATAAATCTCGTCCGTTATGACGGTGAAAAAACATTTATTGATTATCGATAACGATAAAAATCACCTAAAATGTATTAACAAGCCAGTTAATTTGAAAGTTGTAAAGCGGTCTAAGAAATTATTACACTACATGACAGTTTAATTTAGCAAAACAAATGTAAAAAATCTTGAATTTTACGATTTGTTATTGACAGAGATAAAACTTTATAGATAAATAACGTCCAAAAGAAAGTTTTTAATGAAAAGATTGTGTATCGTTTGAAAAAGTTTTTATGCAATTTGTAAATGAAAATATATATATTTTTTAGAGTTCTCTCATATTAGGTCAATAGAAAATAAAGGAAATTAAGGGGCACCAATGTCGGTAACAAGAACGCCATCTGGTTATTTTGCATATAAGCTACAGAAAAATATTAATTCTAGTGTAAAATGGCCTTAAAGTAAAGCCAGTCTGGGAGTGAAACGGCGAGGAATCGAACCTAGGGCACCAGCTTGCTTAATATGTATGATAACCGTTAGATTACGGTCGCTGAACAATGAACAAAATTAACCTCATGTCACCACTTTGGCTACTTGTCAGGAAGGCTTTAGTCACGGTCAATCATCTTGATGAAACCCGAGTACCTTGGTAAGACGCCTGTCTTCCAGCACCGGCATTACGTGTTCAATTCACGTTGGTACCCAGTTTTAAAAAAGGGTCCCCGTCTAGTTGTAACTTAAGGCATCTTTAACATATTTCTGGTTGGTTGTTAGACTTTTCCACATGACAATAAACCATACAGGTTGTACTGTATACAAAAAATATGTAATTCAATAGAATATATCTTAACAAATAGACTAAAAAACCCCCTTGGCCTAGTGCTTGGAAAGGTTATTTTCGGTCCCCCAGGGTTTTCAAGGATCCCAATATGGTCAATAGTTCATATACAGAGAACAAGTGACTTTTCAAAACTACTGAAAACTTCGCCAATTTGGAGATTTGTCTGAGGGAGGACAGACGACTGTTCCAAAGAAGAGATCCAAAAAGAATCGACGAATTCCATGGCCTAGTTGGTAAGACGCTTATCTACCAACCCGAATGTTACGGGTTCGATTCCCATTAGAACCCAGATAAAGAAAAACCAGTCTGGTTTTCACTTCAGGCTTCTTTAACATATTTCTGGTAGGTTGAAAGATATTGCCACATGACAATAAACCCGCCAGGTTGTACTATTTATATCAAAAATGTTATAATAGCCCAATACGAAGATAGACCGAGAGTTATGAGACACCTCTGGTGGTTCTATAACCGAAGGGACGATAAACATGGCCGAATCCTATGTCTCTCTGTTTAAGGTTAGAAATAAGTATTAAGGCCAAACTAAGAAATCAGGCCTTCGACTTTTTATAACAACAAAATAAATCTATTTCAGTGCTGAAAAGACTCGTGAAAATAATATTGAACACATCTGACAGATGAGATAAACGATAACTCGAGTTTTGATCTGACACCATAAAACATATTGGGACACTGACACGAACAGAGTAAATTGCCAACTCCACCAATACTTCTTCTGGATTCGGACCCTCTGTATGTCAACAAGCTTTTGAAGTGATAGCAACGAAGGTGTACATCATAAAAATATGAGCATTAATATGACGAACATTTCGAGTGTTGTGATTAAAATTGTTTTTATATCACGTAAAAATAGATGCGTTACTTAATATCGGTGCTGGACATAGGTGATTATTATAATCAATGACAACTTCACTTTGATAGCTTGTAGCATAAACAATTTTAAGAAAACAGTTTAGAGATTACGTTTATGTATTTTAAGATTACATAAAAGACGCAATTTTAATATTAAATATAGTTGTGCTATTTGGGTAGTATTTTCTCAGATTATGGAAAGGTTAAGATGTATATCAAACGGCTTATAGCGATAGGAAAAAAAGGCAATGGGGCATTAACCCTTCCTTTCCTGTGATGTGTAACTAGTAAACATTGCTTCTAAAAACTTAAATATCTCTATGAATATAATAAATACTGAGTTCAGATTTTAAGCATTCCTCCGTGATACATTTACGCATTGAATGAAAAAATAATATCAATAATAATTAGCACTTATCGGCCACATCAGAGATATTTTGTGAAAATCGGGAATAAATTCACCAATACAATCAAACGTGTGCCAGTGTGTGACGTAGGTATATTTATTCTAAAAAACCGCTATGGGTGAGGAAACGACGCAATTCACATCTCACTCTCGCTCTACTTCGGTATATGGGAACTCAAGAAATAGAATCTCAGTTCGCTCGCTTCTCTCGCTTCAGTAGCTCTCGGGCATCCATTTGAGGTGGTCTCTTTGCCCGTTTTGTGAACGTCGGCCGATGTTTTTTCATGTTTTCGGCAATTAAATTTCAATTACGATTATTATCACTTTTGACTTCAAATTTAATTAATTTAAGCGATTGGCTATGAATATTCTTATTTTTCCCATTTTAAATCGCTCATTTTTACATGTGTACTGAATACACAGGACCGGAACGCGCGGATTTTTTTAGCACAGGAAAGGAAAGCTTAAAACATATACACTCGAACTGGGCAGTATCGAAATCTGCTAAGGTGATAATTCATAAAAATATTTTGGTACCAAATTTGATGTATAGGAGTGAAACGTGGACGTAGAAAAAGACTGAAATGAGCAGAATGAATGCTGTAGAAAGACGTGCTCTGAGAAGAATACATGGGGCGACAATTTACGATAGAATACGGAATGACGTCTCTCTCCGTGGTTGCAGTCCTAAGACTGGTTTGCAGCAATTTCAACTCTTCTCCTCCATTCCCCCCTGTCCTGTGCGGCTCTTTTTAAATCTGTATATGTTGAGCAGCGCACGTCCACCAACAGGTCCTCCAGGTACTTTCGGCGTGGGCGTCCCCTAGAGTTTGTCCCCTCGGTCATACCCTCCATTATGGCATGCAAGAGGCCCTCTTGTCGTATTATACGACCGATCCATCTTGTACGCCTTTCGGACAGGATCCTGAGCAGGTGCCTTCCTCCTTCGATTCGTCTCGCAACCATACATCAAAATTAGGGATAATTACTTCATTCCGTATTCTATCGTAAATAGTGAAATCGTGAACGATAGATAGGCGCATTCTACGACGGTTAGTACATATATTGAAAAAACGAATGCATAAAGAAAGACTAATAATACAAAATTATAGTGCAAATGTCAGTGGGAAACGTGGTATATGAAAACCAAGGGGAGTTTGGTTGAATCAAGGGAATTATACTTTTAAAGAAGGAAATGTAAAGGCAGCGAAACCGCAGGAGTTGTACGAAGAATCGTGCACTCTGTCTTATTAAAAAATTCACACATTTTATATACTATACGAGTTTTTATATTACACATATGTTATTTATATTACACATATGTATATTTAGTTTTTATATTACACAAATATTATTTATATTACACATATGTATATTTAGTTTTTATATTACACATATGTTATTTATATTACACATATGTATATTTAGTTTTTATATTACACATATGTTATTTATATTACACATATGTATATTTAGTTTTTATATTACACATATGTTATTTTAAGATAATACACTATGAACAAACTAAATATTACATTCAATTTAAACATTACATTTTTATAATTCTACAAGCGACAGTTCAAATATTTATTATATTACTCAGAAATACAATTTTAAGATAACGTACTTAGAATTTTAATATAATATTATGTATGTACAATTTTAAAGTATTTTTTTGTTAAAACAACGACCTATATCAACCATCTCGCTAGGCTCATTGCCTTTTCTAACGGGGCTGAATTACACCCACAATTTTCACAAATAAACATCCTACAGCTACATTATGTATTACACTTTCGTTGTATACATACAACCTGGCGGGTTTATTGTCGTTAAACAATCAATGATGAACACTTCGGGGGAAAACCAGACTGAAAGCTTTTTAGTAAAATGGGTACTGATGAGAATCGAACCCGCAGCCCCCAGGAAACAAGCGTCTTACTACCTAAGGAAAAAGTTGTAATTATACAGTACCAACTGCTCTTAGATGGTAGATTGTTCAGGATTTTAAAATATATGTAATGTATCACAAATAGTTATAGTGAACCAACGACAATTGGGCGTATATATGCGAAAAGTAGCAAACCCAAACTTGAAATTTCGACAACGGTTAGTCAAATGATACGTTTGGTCAGTGTTATTGCATGAAGTAGAATCATGGGCCCTCAAAGTAGTATGAACCGACTGGAAGCATTCTAAATGTGGATGCACTGGAGAATGCTACGGATACCCTGGACGGATATGGTCAGCAACACAAGGGTTCTTCAAAGAGCCAAAGTTGATAGAGAGCTGCTGACTAATATTAAAATCCGAAAGGTGTCCTACTTGGGTCATGTAACATACTTAGAGAAGTAAAGTACAAATTACTTCACCTGATCATCCAAGGCAAAATAGAAGGCCGAAGAGGTGTTGGCAGGAGGCAAATCTCCTGGCTCCGCAGTCCGCAATATACGTTATTGGACTAGCATAAAGGGCGTTGGAGATCTTTTTCGGGCTGCCGGGGACAAAGATGTCTACTCTCAGGTGATATTTAACGTTGGGGAAACCTGACATGACACTGGGAAGAAGAAGCAAACCCAAATAATATTTTTTCTAAAATAATTGAGAAAACATCACGAGATTTTCAGAAACTTTTTAAAACGGAATTTAACTACAATATATACAGGATTGGCCTGTGTTTTTCGTCATTTCAATGGACAAATAAATATGTTTTGTAAATTAAGTCCATTTTAGTCCCATTGAAAATGATAAGTAAAAAAGCGCTTTTCAAAAATTCTCTCTACGCCAAGTATACAAATCGAATTTTCTCAGTGAAATCAATTTAGGTACTCAGATTAGAAAGAAATCAAGTAGAAAGCTTCTAGAAAGCGTCTCCCTCTCGAGTTGGAGTGCGGACTGAAGCTGTGGACAGTGGACCCAGTGTCCAAAGCAAACGAAGCAAAAAATTCAAATCGATTGCTCGTCTCAAGTGTATCAATGCTCTCTTTTTACTCAACATAGACTCGTATGTATGATAATATTTCGAGGAGCAATGATAATTTTTTTCTTCAAAAAAATAGATATAACCGAAGTCAAACGTATTTTTATACCCCCGAATACTAGGCGGAAAAAATGTCTGTGTCGTTCGAGGGGAGTAGTACAGAGCGGGGTTCGTAGTCCAGTGTGTTACCGCGCGGCCATACTATAACATATGTCTCTCTATTTGGTTTTAATATATATATTTTTTAATATTTGTATTTTGTAATGAATGAAACACAATTTTTTTATATAGTTGTAAGGTGCATTCTACCGTTGATGAAATAAATAAATATTGATCCATTTCACATCCTTAACATGGCATGGCAACACCAAGCACTAATGACAGTTACCAGTGATATATTTTAAATCTCGCGAAAGTAATAGTTCCACGAGGATGACGCCCGATTAACGAGTTGAAACTGGTTGAGAATCAAAAAGACTAATACGCGATAAATATGAAAAGAGAGATTATCCTCTTCCTTGTGACTATATTTTTTTAAACATGACAATATATGACGACCTCCGTGGCCTGGTGGTAAGACGCTTGTCTACCGATCCGGAGGTTGCGGGTTCGATCCCCGCTGGAATCCAGATATTTTAAAATGGAATTCCAGTCTGGTTTTCACTTAGGACCGATTTAAACATCTTTCTGGTTGGTTGGAAGAGATTGCCACATGGCAATAAACTCGCCATGTGGAGAGAAAAAAATATATATAGCGATTTGTCAATCTTATCCATAGTTTCAACATATTTACTGAACTATGAATTAGCAATCGATTATTATGCTATTTAGTCGTAGTATTGGCCAGATTATTATTTAATGATATCCGAAACAATGTAACAACAACACATTCAGTTATTCTCTATATGTTCCATCAAGAACGCCATAAAAGGCTTCCATCCAGGCTGGTCCACGACTTGGTATTTTACGTATCTTTAAATCGTGGAAGAACAAGCTCCAAGGCGACTATTACATACTATAGTATTTTTTTTATTTTAAAGACGTTGGGGGATTAACTCAGCGGGGCCGACTCGTGAGAGAAACTCGAAGAAAGGTTCATGCTGGAACATTATCTTTGAACATCTGCCTCTTACTAACAACTTGGAAAATACAGAAGTCGTATTCTCTTTATCTAGCGCCCCCAAACAAAACGAATTATATAATTTAAGGGTCATATATATTAATTAAAAATAATACAATAATACCCAATAACTTTCATAATACGAGTAAAAATAAATTTACGTTTATATTTAAAAACAATTCAAAGATATGTGTTTAAATGTAATCAAAAGTTTAATTTTAATTTCAAAAGTTCGAAATGCGGAGTCATATAGTTAAGCCCACACCAGATTTTTTTTTCCTTTTAACTTTTCCCCGAATTCATTTATTTGTTAGCTTTGTTGAGCCGACGCCAAAAAATATATTATTTCGCTTCATTCAATGACACACATAAACTTAACACGATTGTATTAAAAATAAGAACTCATATTTTCATAAATAAACATTGGATCAGAGGACGTCAGTCCATTTTCACGCATGTTAAAAGAATTATCCTGCTTAAGTCTTGCTATGCTGTATGTTAGGTTATTTCCTTCTGGAAAAATCTTATGGGAAGGAAAAGGTTATGAAATTATGTGATTCGATATTTAGTAAAAGGCATCCAGTGGAAAGGCCTGGATGAATCGTTGGTTTTATGAAATACACTGGATGGTAGTGAAAAAAAAAATATTTGATTAGAAATAAGGGTAAATTAGAAGAATCATGACAGCTCCTGAAACCCAATTTCACAATTTAATAACTGATTCCATATCTCTTTTACGGAGCTTTAGTCAAATCAATAAAAGTGAACCGTTTAACGCAAAACAATGTAACTATCAGTTGTATCAGGTATTTCGGATTGAAACGTTTTCGAAACGTCAACATCATAAGCCAAAACCACGCGGCACATCACTCCGAAATACCTTATACGACTGATACGACGAATCGCGAAAGTCTCAAACCATGTAATGTCTAGAACCTGGCGGTAAGTAATACACATCGGGCTTAAGAAAGTGACTGTCGCTTTGTAGAGCATCGTCTCTGTCGCACGGACTGTTAGCGCATCGTGCGACAGAGACGACGCTTTACAAAGCGACAGTCTCTTTCTTAAGCTCGATGTATTACTTACCGCCGGGTATTGTAACTATAATTTAGGTTAGGCGTGTAAAATAATATTTATTTGGTGGAGATATGGGTTCGAATCCCGTTGAACACTTTTGGTTTTACAAAAGCTCTCATCAGAAATCAAATCCACTCTAATGATCAAAGTATTTTTCCGTCTAGTATTCGGGGATACAAGAGTATATATCTGTACCCTAGATAATAAACTACAGGAGTCACGTCGCAATGAATGTGCAGGAAACATAGTTTTTTTACAAACACAGCTTATTACAATACTTTCTGCATTGTTAACTCAAAAACAGCAAAAAGTGGACTCCCGGGGTTTATCCTCTAGGGTACCGATATGATTTCGGTCATATATATTCTTTAAAAAAAAACAGTATTGTCGTTAAAATTTTATGTTTTTCTGCAAGGGTTGCGAGTTCGATTCCTATTGGTAATCAATTTATTATTTCAAATCTAGATTTAACATACGGCTTACAGATTGCCAAAAGGCAATTAACATGTAATGCAATACAATACAATCATCCTCATCCTATCGCGTAGCTCATAACTGAGCATCGTGCTTCCCATGATCGCCCCTGACTAGTCTCCATCCATCCTTGCACTCCACAGTTCGAAAAACAATTATTAAAGGTAGTCCTGTTACGTCTCTCTTGATAAATCCAACATATTAGAGCTCTTTATTTCATGCGTCGTCCTTCCAAGCTTTCAGTAGCAACAGTTCAAAATGTCTCCTTGACGACGAGCAATCTGTCCTAAGAATTGAAAGACCCGTCGTCGGCATATTGTCGACAATCTGGCAGTGACTCCCAGTTCTACCGAGAATTCAGGCATTAGTTTGTCCTGCCGTCCATGGAATTCGTAACATCCTTCTCCAGCACTATATTTCACCATGTCTAAAATCCATTATAAAGTTTGCCCTGCCGTCCATGGAATTCGTAACATCCTTCTCCAGCACTATATTTCACCATGTCTCAAATCCATTATAAAGTTTGCCCTGCCGTCCATGGAATTCGTAACATCCTTCTCCAGCACTATATTTCACCATGTCTAAAATGCATTATAAAGTTTGCCCTGCCGTCCATGGAATTCGTAACATCCTTCTCCAGCACTATATTTCACCATGTCTAAAATCCATTATAAAGTTTGCCCTGCCGTCCATGGAATTCGTAACATCCTTCTCCAGCACTATATTTCAAATGCATCCATTCTATATCTCTTGATTGCTCTCACAGTCATGTCATGATTAATATTTGATACTTTGTATTTTGATGAAAGTAAAATAAACCCGAAAACAGAATATGCCGGAAATCGACCAGGGACACCCGATCGTTAAGCGTAACTATCAGATTAGTTACGCTGAACCATGATATAATATAATGTCAAAACTTAAATAAAACATCAGTCAAGAGTAATTACGATAACTAAACAGAACATTTCGCTTTCCCACGATCAAAAGTCAAGGATAAACTCCTCGAAGATCCTTGTGGTACATCAGCTTTGACAACTTGGTGAATTGGTGTTCTTTTAATGCCAACGTAGGCCCTGCTCGTTCTATTTGAGAACATTTCTCATAGGTTCGTATCAATTAGTTTTCCATTTACTTGAACGCCATAATAAATTACTGGAAAGATATTATCAAAATACAATTTACTATAGAGGTGTCCCTCGATAACTGCGGTTTCAATAAGTGCGACTTATCAATTTGTCCCTACATTTTAGTAAATAGTGAAAAATTCTCTTGAAATATGAGAGTTGTGTGTTATTGAAGAAATGACTGCCATTAAGACAGACAGACCTGTGTATAGATAAAATAGACAATGCAATGTTCGTGAACTACTTAAATCGAATATAGAAGAACTCAGTAAGAGTGATCTTACTAATATAGAACAGATTTTTTTAAAGATTACGACAATTGTGTATCAGAAAAAGATGAACCGTCAAAAACGTTTACTCTAAATAAATTTGACAAAATATTTCGCACCCTTAATAATCTAAATGAATTATATTATTTATAGTTAATACATAAATATTGTGGAGGTTTAAAAATATTGTAATTTGTTTAATCAAACACTGTTTACAAAAAGTGGAATAAACAGTGTTTGATAAAACAAATTACAATATTTTAATGAATTAATTATAGATACTGATCCCAACGGAGCATAAAACTTGGAAAAGGACGATAGCTGCTACAAAAAAAGCTTCATGGAAGATAATAAAAACGACTTTGCTACTCGTATTTGGTAAAAAAAACCGCAATACTCCAAACTTTTTATATACAGGTTGTCTCAAAAAATGTATACACATTTTGAATGATTATAAATTCAGTATTTGTTGACGTATATCTAAGATTAAAGCTCCAAATTAAAGAATATAAACGTCAAGTTCTTCAGTTGACAGTCGTTGTGGTCCATGCATTGCTGATAACGTGGAATCGCAAACATCACGAATCATTTGTTTTGGTATTTGAGCTTTGATTATATTTCGATGTAAGTTTTTAATTCATTAACTGTTGTCGGTTTTGTGTAATAAATTGCGTATTTGACGAGTTTCCATAAAAAATCGATTGGCATAAGCGCGAAACGTATTCAATGCTACCTCTACGTCAAATCCATTTATTCGGCAATTTTTCATCAAGATAGGCCCTCACATCACAAATGTAGTAGAGAGATGCACCATCTAGCTGGAAATAAAAATTCACGTTAACCCTAAACTCCTCACGAATACGTGGTACGACAAATTCCAGTAGAAAGTTAAAAGTAAACTGCACGATGTAAAAATGTGAATACTTTTTTTGGGACATCTTATATTTATCTGCCTTCGTGTATTTTTTATAAGAAATAAAAAAAACTGATTTATAGCATTATTTTACCTCTAGATTCATATTATAATAAATGTAGAATAAACCCCGCATTTTAGATTAGCGCGATTTCGACTAATGCGGTACTTTGCAAGTGCGCATAAATCAAAGGATTGCTGTACCCATGTATTGTGATTAAATGTTTGCTGTAAAAGATCAAATTAATTTTATTACTACGCACAGAACAATATTTTAAATCGTGTAAGACCTCCGTAGCCTAGTTGGTAAAACACACAACTCGGGGGATTCGGGTTCGATTCCCAATGGTACCCAAAAAATAAATAAAAGGTCCCAGTCTGGTGAAAGAGTTCATTCGGAGCAATACTCGCACGTGCTGAGTATATGTGCTAGTGTTGTTACCTCATCACGAACGGTATTAATGTTAATATATCCAAGAGTTCCGTGCCTACACCAGTCGTTCTAAACCCGAAGACTCGACTACTGGGCCGTAAGTCAATATAGTAAATAATGAAAGTAAAATATAAATTTTTGATAAGATTGATGGACTTGTTTCTGATAACAATATTTTTAAAGAATATGTTACAAGAACATAGAGATGGCTTAAGCATGTAAAACGAATGAATGAAGAAAAACTAACAAAATAAACCAATGTGTGAGGAAGTTTTGGTAGAAAAAGACCAAGAAAAGTATATTTGGATCAAGTGAATAATATATTTAATGAAGGCAACGTAGAAAGACAGAGAAATCGTTATATAAGAAAATGGATACATGAGGAAGAGGCGAAGGATGTGTGTCGAGATAGAAAAGTCTGGTGCTATGTCTTATCTGCGCTCTTCGACAGGGAAATGGTGTGATATGTAATAATAATAGATACCTTTTCTACATGTATCTAAGTAAAACCAATTTTTCACAACCAGTCGTTGTATAGTCACCAATCCGGAGAGAATTCGATGCGCATTTTCATTTCCTTCTTTCACTGTTCTATTGTTCTTAATAATATCTTTCAACTTTCAGTTGGAGTGACATGTTGCAACCTTTTCACTGCCTTCGAAGATAAAAGAACGAGTTTAGCAAACCATTTTTATGAGAACCCCGTTTTACAGGGCCGACACTTTTACGTATGCAATATGTGCTATGAACACAAGAGGTTGATTCCGACACAATCTATATTATATATACGTGGATTTCGAACCGTGTGAAGATCACACCTAAGACAGAAACTAATGACGCCAAATGTTTCGTTGATGCAAGGATGGTGTGTAATGAAAATTGACTTGAAAACCTCAAACTCAAGGGGCGAGTAGTATCTTCGGACTCTGTAGCGTTGCTGGTGTGGCCGTATCTGTGAATTGAGAATTGGTATCCACAGTCATCAGAAAAGTCACCCCCAAGCTTCCCTTCAATAATAATTGATAATATACACGTATTTCATTAGTCACTGCAATTCCATTCGAGTATTCGGGTTACCCTAACTGCCGAACGACCTGGAAAAGTTTAATTACCGTGATTCCATCACCGACATGATACATCCCTTGAATATAAAAAAAAATCGCCAAACACGTTCCTGTGGCGTGAAATGTTCTGCCTCTTTGTGTTAAAGATATGAATGGCATGTGCAGCTTTAGGAAGCACTTGAAGGTAATCCTTCTTGGGAGATCTTACCAAAAGGTAAGATTTTATATGAGCACTACACACATACCATAGACTACACTACACCTAAAACCGAACGTGTTACTTAGACATATCGAAAAATCTTCAAAGTTTTTTTGTAGTTCATCTTCCATTGGAAAATTTTCTACGGTTTTCTTTTCAAATATATTTATCTAAACATATGCAAATTCAGAGAAGTACCTACTAAATTGACCGCAGCCTCCTATCCTTACACTCATCTTATATGGCCTTTGTTTATTTTGTTATATTATTAATCTGTCAATAATAGTGGGTTTTAATCCGAAGTCAGTGCGCCCTTGAGGAGATCCTGCTCTCTAAACGGCGCTATATAAACTGTAATTTTATAATTATTATGTTGCCAACCGTTATAGTTTTATATTTATTCCATTAATTATGAATTGCTACGAATTTTTAATAGATTGTGAATTTCTAATACCATTTCGTTACTATTTGCAGCATTTTAAGTATTTGCACAATTACGAGTATACGGCACGGCACCGTACTACCCTTAGCGAGAGCCTGCTTCTCTGCTTTTACTTAACATATATTTCAATTGTAAGAAGAGCCCATTCATTGTTTATTGCGGAAAGTAAGTACTCAAGTGCAATGGCAGGATGGAACCGTCATCAGCGCGACAGCGGAACCGAGTATCATCGTCAACAGCAGTATTGTTGTCATCCGGCGGCGGAAACTGGTCGAGCCGCATGGGACGTGACTCGCTGCGGAGGTACTCTCGCCAGGGTCTTGAGCCGCCAGAGATCCGGTGACAGAGGCAGAAAGAAGGTCTGTTTGGGTACATTCACCGGCATGTACGGAACAATTCAATTGTCATACAATTACGCATGCTTTGATATATGTACGAGAGTGAAGACAATGCAAAAATTCGTATACAAATTATCGCAACATACCGTGTTATTACGTTTAAACTTTTGCAAGACATCAAGTAGCAAAAATAACAATACATAATAGTGTGTTAACTATCTTAACGTATGGAAGTAACACGTGGACTTGGCAGAAGAAGGATATAAGAAACATTAATGATCTGGAGATACGTACACTATGGAAAAATTATGGAGTGTCAATTTATGAAAGAACTACTTGGTGAGACGCTTGTCTTCCACTCGGGGTTTCCGGGTTCGATTTCTAATAGTACCTTGAAAATTAAATAAAAAAATGGAGTCTGGTTTAAGAATTCTCCTGATAACAATACTACTACACTTTCGATAGTATTGCAAGCAAATATGATGATGAACAGTGAGTTACGTACTTTCAGTGGTTCCTAACCCGAAGGCACAATTAATGGAACCGAAAACAATATTATTTCCTGGATACGATCTTTAACAAGTCTGTATATTCAATTCGTAAAAAACGAAGGGTATCGTACGAATGCATGAAGGATTGAATTAGAAATTCAATATTAATTTAAATTATTGTCTTGCTTTCTAAAAATGTGTTGATTGAACTTTCAAAGTGTTTTGATGTGCTTCTTGTAACAACATAGATAAAAAGCATTTACTTTCTCTACAAAAAAAATATTTACTAAACAATCACAAAGTCCGAACAAATTAATGAAAATACCTCTAAAAATACGCATGTATTATGGTTTAGCCTTTGTTTTAATTATTTTTAAACGCTTTCAGTTAGTGCTGAAAATTCTGAAAAATTTATTCAATCAATCGGAAATACCGCAAGGGCCCCACAGTCATCACTGTTGCTTAATTGATTTTAAACCAATTTCGTTTTGATATTACCTACGATTTCGTAATGTTTTTCCACGTAGATAAAAAAGGCAATTAACGTTTCTCATTAATCATGCAAACTCGTAAAATAAAGTTTTAATCTACATCGTAATTTCTTAAACCGCAATTTCAAAAAAGTTTACTTACTTTTTTTTTTTGTACTAAAATGTTTGTTGATTATTTACGTGAATTCAATAAAAACTTAATTGGATATTGACAATAATATCTGTGGAGAATGAAATTGCCCTTTTTTTTTATTCAATAATTTAAACCTTTTTAATAGGCTGTTTTTGAATTTCATAAATATCTAAGTGTTATTGAAAAAATATGCATTTTTAAACCCTTGTAAAATTTTACAATGTCTTACTTGAAAAAAGACTTCTAATTCTGAAAAGTTGTAATTGGATAGACAATGCTTACATTATTATGGCATTAAGATCCGAACGTTTCCAGCCTGAACAAGTTAGAGCGTGTATGAACCAAGTCGGCCACGTACATCGCATGGTCAGGCGATGTCACAGCTAAAATTTGATACCTTTACCCACAGTAGTAAATCAACTAAAGCCAAGATAAGCCGTGTTGTTTCATAATATTCTGAAATTGTAAACATTGAAATATCGGGCGGTTATCTAGTTTCTTTCAAAAGAGACTGTCTACCGAAACGATTCTCCGAATACAGAATCCATTCATCGTTTAATTTCTGACGCGCTTTTTCCTTATTGTGAAAGAAATTAGATAACCACGCGATATTCAATTTTTAACATATCAAAATAGAACGAAATAACAAGTCTTCTATCAGCTCTAATTGACATACTACTACGGGTTGACGTATATTCTTTTAAGTGTAACATTGCTTGATAATGTCATGAACGTGGACAGCGTGGTATCAGTCAATATACGTTCTAGCTTGTGCAGATCAGAAACTTTTGGACCTATGTTTGAATCTAGTACCAATACTTCTTACAAACCATATTACAGAGACAAATTAATCATAATTTGAAAGAAAATACATTTAAAAAAAATCAAATGTCATATATGTACATATTGTACATACAAACCATAACTTAATTGGCCTATGAGGGTAGTCAGAGAGGACAGAAATTTCTGTCTCGACACAAATTATTAGCCTTTTTTATATTAATACAACTTCCACGATTTATCTGACTTTCTACGTTTTCTTCTTTTAGAATATAATTCACTTGATCCAACCATACATTCCTTGGTTTTTTATCACACGCCTTCAACTCGCATTTGCACTAGATAGATGTTTTGTTAGTCTTCTAAAAGTTATATAAAACAATGAATTTAGAAACATAAATAAGGCCACAAGTGAAAATATAACAATAATAAATAACCACAGAAAAAAAAATCATCTTGCCTTTAATGTTTTCTATTGGATCAATTAACATCATACACTTCGGATGAAATATAACACGCACAGTTGTACCTAAGCATTAAATAACCTGGAGAGAACTTCATAAACTTCAAATGAAATATAACACGCACAGTTGTACATAAGCATTAAATAACCTGGAGAAAACTTCATACACTTCAAATGAAATATAACACGCACAGTTGTACCTAAGCATTAAATAACCTGGAGAGAACTTCATACGCTTCAAATGAAATATAACACGCACATTTGTACCTAAGCATTAAATAACCTGGAGAAAACTTCATACACTTCAAATGAAATATAATACGCACAGTTGTACCTAAGCATTAAATAACCTGGAGAGAATTTCATACACTTCAAATGAAATATAACATGCACAGTTGTATCTAAGCATTAAATAACCTGGAGAGAACTTCGAGATAGGAAGTAGAACACGTAGCGTGGGGCTTAATAATCATAATAAAAAGATCATTTATTGAGCGCCGTTTAGAAGCAGACTGTCTTCAAGGGCGCTCTAACTTTGGATTCGAATTTAACGTTTATTGACAGATTTAAAATATTTCAAAATAAAAACATATAAGTGTAAGGATGGAAAGGTAGCTGCGACCATTAGATTGGGTACTTCCCCGTATCTGCATATATTTAGGAAAACATATTTGGTAAGAAAACCGCAGAAAACTTACAGAAAGAAGACGAACTACAAAGAAACCTTTGTAGATCTTCCGATATATGACGGTACCACATTCCACTTTATATATAGTGTAGTAGGTTATATGTGTGTAGTGTTTATATAGAACCATACATTTTGATAAGATCTATCAAAAAAAGGTATCTTCAAGTGCTTCCGAAAGCTGCATACGCCATCCATATCTTACACTTAGAGGCAAAGCATTTCAGGTAAGGGTTTAATGTAATTAGTGAAATAAGAAATTAATGTATTATTAAATATTCATTAATTTAATCTTCTTCCCATAAATTGAATCCGCAGAACATTTTACCAGATCCGATACAAGGGTCGGACAACCGGGGGCTCTGGCCCCAGGTGCGATTTCTGAAGGGCGCCAAATACGATGCAATGTTGATACGAGTAGTGCACGCCGTACATGTATGTTAACAGCCGTAGCTATAGCATCATATGTATGAAGTGTTTTAGTAAATTGAAAATACAAGTATATAACACTTGTTTGAGATCTAGTCTTGGAAAACATATATTATCTCCATTGGATATTTGATTTCGAACAAAATAAAAAAAATTCGAACAGAGTTAAAAAATAAATTAATAAAAGTTTGATATTACAATTTTTATCCGATGCTTTGTATTGTGGGGTTAAAGTGACTTTTTCACTTTGTTTGAAGACTGGGAAAAGGCGATTTTTACAGTAATTTTATCACCTTAGTGTGGAGTCGCGTTTTCAAATGATTGCTCCAGGAGCCAAAACACCTTGTCTAGACTCTGCATTTTACTTAAGAAATGTCCCCTTCCTAATCCGACGTGAATAATAAAATCTCGACAGCATCATAATATGAAACCAGTCCGAAGATCTCCCGAAGTGAGGTCTTGTTCTCAAGACTGGTGAGTCACATTTCACATCCACATCTCGAGCGAACTTGCCTTTAACAGAAACCAGTCTTTGCTTATTGTTATGGTTTACGATTATGTGAATGAAATGTTTTTATTAAATATATCTCAAAGACAAGGATGTGAGATCAAATTTAATTTCAAGCTAAACACAAATTAAAATATTTATTCCCACAGTAATTTTAATCATCATCTTATATGTATATTATTTATAAAATAAAACGTATGGAGAACATATGGTAAACGTGTGGAGATCGTATGGAGAATGCATGGAGAATGTATGCTTATTAATTTGATGAAGAATGTATGAAATATACTAGGACTATTATCTTGATTTGCTTCCTCTGAATCAAGTACAGATTAAATTCTAATTAATATACACTTTAAAATTCCTATTGATTGACTTTACTTATGAAGTGCTTTATCACTATGTTATTTCTAAGTTTAAGACATTTCATGAATTATAAACATACATTTATATATAAAACTCTGTCAGGGTAGGCAAAGAGAAGAGAGCGACAGACTTTCGACGCACATATACTTTTCCTCTTCTACATCCTATACATTTTTATGCAATTCTTCCACGATTTCTCTAGCTTTTGAAATTTCCTTCTGTCAAAATATTGTACAATTTCCCAACTCACTTTTGCAATGTATTTTTTTGTTAATCTTTCTTCATTTATTTTTCTACGTACTCGAACAATATCAGAGAGCCCGTCTTAATTTTACTCAATCCATCAGCCTGATAGTTATGAATCCTTCATCACTTCAATTCGTATTCTGCTATACATTTCCACCCCATGTATTTCCACCCCTTCTCAGTACATGCATTTTAACAGCATTTATTTGATTCTTTTTCCACGTCCACATACCACTTCCATACATCAAAGTTGGTACTAAATATGGTCTTAATATAATCCATTAAGTTATGAATTATAAAACGTCTATAATCATAACTATCACGCCATGTCCCTATTGATGTAGACATAGAAAACAGATATCCACTTAATTATATCCTGGAACAAAGTTTTCACTCATACATCTAATTTTTATTCATATTCTGCTCATATAAAAGATTTCACTTTTCCATATTTAGGAATTTGATTCACTTCGTCGTGCTACGTTTTTCTAGTACTTCCCAAACTTCTCGAACATTCTATACTACTCGTATAGATTATTATTGTAAATCTTTCAACATTCATTCTTCCTACGTGGCCGCATCATGGACAACTAATGAATGAAGAAACAAATAAGTAGTGCAAATATGAGTGGAAGGCGTGGTAGAGGTAGATCAAAGATAGAATGGTTGAATCTAGTGAATTAGACTTTGAAAAGAAACGTAAGTCAGATAAATTTTAGGAATTGTATGAGAAGGTACTGTATTGTATATATTAACACTTTCGTTGTATACCTTACAATCTGGGGGGGTTTTGCAATGTGGCAATCTCTTCCAACCAACAAGAAATATGTTAAAACATACATTAAGTGAAACACTGGAATCCTTTTTTAAAAAATGGTGTTCCCACCGGAATCGAACCCTCGATCCAAGGTTTGGAGGACAAGCGTATTATCAACGTGGGTACGGAGGTCGTCAAGATTGTGAATGTAAAAGAGGCGAAGGATGTGTTTCGAGATAGGAAAGTCAGGTGATCTGTCCTCTCTGTTTACCCTGACAGTGAAATGGCGGGATAGTATATATTTATTTTATTTATTTATGACAGAAATTTCATCAATACATCATTTATGAAAAAACAACTGGTAATTTATTGTGGGCACAATTTTTATGGTTCTGGGTTCGTTGCCTTTCATTTGTCGTGTCCCCAGTAAACTAGGTTTTTATCTGTATCTTACTGACGACATATAACATGGAAAAATAAGTTGACATTTCTTTCCTATTAATAATTATATAATACCCCATTGCATACTCTCTCATCAACTCGATCAACACTGAGTCTCATATACTCGTGTGTGCAATATATAGATATTTATTTATATTGGGAAAAAAATCCGGATGGGTCTTAGCCTCCTTCGAGAACACCCTCCTCTCCCTTATATCCCTTCCCTTACGGTGATAAAAATAATACGCGTGTTACGGTGTTGGGTAGTGAGTACGCAATAAAAAATTTGCGATTTTAAATCGGAAAAATAAGAACATTCATAGATAATCCCCTTAATTAATTATAATTGAAGTTAAAAATTATAATAATTGAGATTTATTTGCTGAAAACATTAAAAAACCATCTGAAAACATTAAAAAACGCTCACGGAACGGGCGTACATCTAACCTATTTGGAAGCCTAGAGGCAACTAGTGGCGCGGAACGTCAGTCGCATACCCCGGCGCATACGCCTTTGCTTGCGACGTTGAGACAATTCAGGTTCTCGCAATTCAGTCTAGTATGCAAAAGTGAGATGCGAATATAGTGTCGCGCTTCCCGCATACTATTCACATATCGTCAAGACGAGGCACTCGCCGCGTTTAAATGCGAATTTGTTTTCGATCTTTACAAAACACCTCGATGTAGTCGATAAATTCTGATTATTATTTTTTTAAATCAATGCGTAAATATATTATGGAGGAATACCTAAAATCTTAACCTTGTATTTATTATATTTATAGAGATATTGATGGTTATTAGAAGCAACGTGTAGAAGATACCCAACACAGGGAAGGAAAGGATATCCTGTATCAGGCTTCTCCAGTTGTGTGCCTAGGTTTTGCGTACATCCCCAATAACACCGTACATCAATGCATATAATAGCCATAATTTACCACATTAGTTACAAAAACATATAATCTGACCTTCTTGCAATTTAATAATCTTCCATCTACCTCCACAGTTTTAAATAAAGAGGAATCAAATATTTGAAATACCAGACAATGATTTAATACATTTTTCCGTTATTCGAGTGATTCATTACGAATTAAAACAAAGAATTGACTTGAAATTGGACATTGTTTGTTTAATGGATATATTAAAAATAAAATACGATATTGAATTGTGATTGTTCTATTCAATTCAAATGAAGTGAAGATATGGTCACAAAATACCGCCACCACCCACCTCTACGGGTTTATGACCTCGAAATGTATTTTTACAAAATTTTCATCTCGTTTTTGCGTTTGACTATAGTCAGTTTTGACGTAAGTGAAACTATTTTTCTTTTCTAATACGTTATTTTTTTATCACACGATCAACTATAGACAAGCTCATCTTCTTCTTCCCAGTGTCATGTCAGGTCCCCCCAACGTTGAATATCACTTGAGAGTAGACATCTTTGTCCCCGGCAGCCCGAAAAAGATCTCCAACGCCCTTTATGCCAGTCCAATCACGTATATTGCGGAACCAAGAGATTTGCCTCCTGCCAACACCTCTTCGGCCTTCTATTTTGCCTTGGATGATCAGGTGCAGTAATTTGTACTCTAAGTACATAACCCAAGTAGGACACCTTACGGATTTTAATATTAGTCAGTAACTCTCTATCAACTTTGGCTTTTTGAAGAACCCTTGTGTTGCTGACCATATCCGTAGCATTCTCCGGTGAATCCACATTTCGAATGCTTCTAGTCAGTTCATACTACCAACTTTGAGGGTCTATGATTTCACTCCATGCAATAACACTGACCAAACGTAGCATTTGACTAACCGTTATCGAGATAAGCTCATGTACATATGGAAATATATGAACATTACTAGGTCTATCAAATCAATTAAAGAATGAAACAAACATGATAGATGCCTTTGGGATTGGAGGTGAATTATATGTATCCCATGGACCGGCGTCTCTATCAGCCAAGAATTGGAAATTACCGAAAGATTTTTGACAACATGCAGAACAAGAATCCTAACGTATTTTGTTGCTAGAAAGAATGATAAAAGTCTGCAGAAGTTGGTGATTACAGTGACAGTTGAGTGAAGGCGAGCATGAGAAAGGTGTCCTATAAGATGAACGCATCAAATAAAGGAGTAAACAAGATCCTATTTAAGCATTGCAGCGTTTAAAGCATTGTGAAACAGTTTGTCAATGCTTTGGTAAAACAAAACGGGCCTGTCACTTTAATTTCAGTTTATTCTGTAGATTTTTTTTCCAAAATAGATTTCTACTACATAAATACCAAATCAATTGATTAGTAATATTATAAGTATGGCACCCTTGAAAAATCTGCTCTGTAAATACCGCTATATAAATTATAATTTTATTATTATATAATCAAATTCAATAATCAAGATTGCTATATAAAGAGCATAACAAATAAGCATAATTTCCCAATAAAAATTCAGTTTAATTTCGACGCCTTACATAACCCTATCTATCACCTACATAAAAAGAACAGGTTAGTTTATAAAAATAACATTTAGTCATATATAAAGGTTATCTCCTTAACTAGTGACATTATTCGTGTAATTCTAGATAAAAGTCTAATGTCAAGCAAGCATTGGCTCGTATAATTAGCCATTATAAATTAAGTTCTTAACGATTCCGTAAAAATACAAACATTCAGGAGAACTGTGGGAGCTACCTCCACCGAAGCCATTACAGATCGTAAAACGTACCTTCGACAGTAAAAAAATCAATTTGCCTGTCAATCAAATATATTTTTCTGCATGGCAACAATAAGTCATTGGGTGGAGGCGTCGATTTATAGTTGTTTATAGGGATACAGTATGTCACGCTCTTTATGGCACTCTGTTATAACAAATTTAGCTGTTACATTATCAGCCTTAAACGAATCCTCTACGAGTGTATGTTTAAAGGAAACAGTTGCCCCTCCTTCCCCTACACTGTATCTAGGAACGAATTAGATTCCCTTACAGTGCGATCGTATATTCGTAAAAAAAATTGATATAGTCATACTTTGATGAAAGAGCTGTCGCCAGGAGATGAGCCTCTCTTTTGCTGGCGTCACACCGGAGTGTGGAAAATGAAAACGGTGGCACCGACAAAAGGTCAGATACTACGGACAGGGATAATAATTGAGAAAATAAAAATTTATAGTGCAGAAGGCCCTTGAAGATTTAGGGATAATCGCCGGGTTGAGATAAAGGATCTTACTAACTAGGCCGCGGAGGTCGTCATAGAGATGGAAAGATAACTGATAGTCCACATCTCAGAAGAAACAGATCAAGAATCTATTGCCAGAAGACGACCGAAAAACATAAAAATCGTCCATTATCAATCTACGAGTATATTGTCCAACTCGACTCGAGAACAGGGGGAAAAATAAGTGAAATTCTTACAATGTATCGACAGTACTAATTCACTGCGTTATCCCGTAATGCCCTTATCAACTTATCGTGTGATTGTATATGAAATATTCATAGGGTTAACTACGTATTTCCCAAATAAAATAATGCATGCAACACAACAAAACCGTCCCGACACATACTGACAGCAGAATGTCAAAAATATAAAATCTTCACTCACGACTATTATTTATTCAGCACTGGATCAGGACGTGGATAAAAAGAAAACATTTCAGTGTTATAATTGAACTATAACAGTGCGTACCTCATTTTATTAACAGATATGAAAAAAAGTGTAATTAAAAATCATAACTATCTAAATTATTATCGACATTAATGTGCTATTTGAGCGACATCTGTTTATACATTTTACAGTTTTTTTCCCACTTCGGACGAACTTCAGTGTTCCGGATCTAGGGAATTATTATTATTATTTATTTATACTTTTATTAATCTGTACAGAACTCATCAATGTATGGTGACCATATTTATACAAATCATGTTTAATAAGTGCTAAATGCTAAGTGTTTAACGATCTTTCTAGGAAGAAATAATTAGCATAACAAAACCCGCCCACTGTGCCGTTGGTGTAAGCCTGTCATATTACATCCTTCAACACGTAAGTCCAGATTTAACCTTTATTATTTTGCTCATATAAGGATAGACCTTAAAACGCGTAAGTCTTATTATTTTACTCATATAAGGATAGACCTAAAAAAACGTGTAAGTCTAATTATTTTTTTAAACCACAAGTACGTAACTGAATGAATACTTTTACAATTTATCATGTCTTCCTTTAGTAAGATTTTTAGTAAAAAACACACATAACTTACATAACACCACCCATTATCCCTTTTAGGGTAACCAAAGAAGACAGATCTACATAGCTTCACACCTTCACCCTTTATCTCATCCATACTCATGGTGTTCTGCTTCTTAATTTTCTTATCTTTCCCTCAGTCCAAATTTATCTGATTCTTTCCTCTGTCAACTCCTTTTTCTCACGCGATTTATTACAGACGTGTATCAGTATATTTGTTTTGTAAGTCATTCAATACTCATTCACTCGATATGTCCAAACAATCTAAATATTTCTTTCTTAATTTTACTTATAATATTCGACTCGAACAGTTACCACTAATCCGGTCATTATATACTCTATCATAGACTGTACCAACAAATGTTTATTCTAGCGCATTTATTCTGCACTTATTTCTCTACCTTTAGGTCCAGACTTTACTTCCATACATCAAGCTACAACTAACGAACCATTGCATATTATCATTCTTTCCTCGCACACCATTCATTGCAGACATATATTTGTTTTGTAAGTATTTCAGAACTCATTCTCTCGATATGTCCAAAATATCTCAAGTTTACTTTCTGAATAACATTTATAACATCTGACGCTAACCAACAGTTATCCCTAATCCGGTTATTGCTCACTCTGTCATACATTGTAATCCCAGATATTCATTTCTACCACATTTATTCTGCTCCTATTATTATTCCTTAATGTCTACTTTCATATATCAAGGTGGGCACTAACAAACCACTGTGTACTATCATTTTTGAAGATTGTACAAATCTTTTTGTGGCATATACAGTTATAAGTGTCCATTTGACCATCATAGTATAAATAGGTCAAACCCCATACGATGGTTGTCGTCGAAAAAAGAATACAATAATTGAATTTTGAATACAACAGAGCGAGAGAGGAGGAATACTTAGATTCTATCCGAAAGTAATTCAAAATTTGATTCTCGGTGGGACCGTGATAACTGAACGAATTTTAAATACCTAGCTAACAATTTTTTAACCGGTGTAAAAGGGGACGATGTATAAATGATATATATAAACAAATTCTATATTTATGAATATATATTTTCATAAATGAAGAATTTGTTTTACTTCCGTGAATATTTGACGGGTTGCAACTAGTGTTCCTTTATTTCTTACCATCTCTTGAAAATATGCTTCCAAGATGTAACAAAGAAAATCATTGTTAACTATTTTTCTTTTATTTTATTACTGTTCAAGATTTTTAGACAGGTTGAAGAACTCTAAATTTTATAACATACGAGGTTTGATAAAAAAAATAACTAGTATTTTAATTTTTATCAAAAAGTATTTATTTAATCATTAATATTAAGACTGTTCCTATCGAAGTAGTCCCCATAGGATAAAATACACGTTTGCTAACGTTTTTTTCCAATCCGCAAAACATTTGTGGAACGCAGCGATTTTGTCTTTATCTCCTCTAAGGTCGCAGAACCTTTCAATTTCCTCGTCATCTCGGTGAATAGGAAAAAGTCGCAGGGGCAATATCTGATGAATACGATGCATGTGGCATCACGTTTGTGTTAGTTTTGACCAAAATTTCACGAATTAATAGTGAAGTGTGAGCCAGTGTATTATCGTGGTTCAAATTCTGTTTTTTTTCGGATTATCTCACGCGAACAGCATAAAACATCAAAAAAATCTATGTCCAGTAATTTTAAAATGAATAAATCGCAAACGTGTCAAAATGCATTGTACATACTTTTCTATCAAACAAAAAATGCCCATCCAATAACGCTGAAAATTGAAATGTATATTACAGTGTCGCCAACGTGAAGAAAAAATATGGGCTCGATCAAAAACAAACAGCCCGCGAAATTCAAAAATTATCTTCTTTTTTTATCAACCGTTACTATTTTATTTTGTGTTAAATAAATTTTCTTGTGATATGTAAAGCTTTTTTTTTTTTTCAATAAATCGATAAATTTCAAGGGAAGATAAGACCTTAATTCGTAGAAATCAAAAATATTTCCGCATGTTGGTATTTTGCGTCCTTGAAACGAATTTAATACAAAATCAATACAACATTTTATTGAATTGCATCTGAATCAACAATAATGTGTGTTGAGGTTATCGAGGTTGAATGGGCAAATTTATAAAATGCTAATTTACTTTTAATAATATTGACAAAATGATTTTATTAGAATGGAAATCATAACACGGCCTAGTAATTTAATTTCTAATCCAAGAAGTAAAATTATTAAATAAATATTTTATTATATAATTTCCTTTTTTTTAACCTGGCGGACTAATTACCACGAGGCAATCTTTTCAGCCTACCAGAAAGATGTTTAATAGGCCTTAAGTGAAAACAACCAGACAGGAATCATAAGCAGACAAGCTTTTACCAACCAGGCCAACGAGGTCGTTTTTTAAATGTTTCATAAGATTTAAAATATGTCTATTCATAAATGAGTAGATTAACTTCAGGTTATATTTAGATATATTATTTAAGAATTATTGTTACAGCTTTCGAATAATGTATTGTATTTTATTACACATTCGTTGTATACAGCACAACCTGGCATGTTTATTGCTATGTGGCAATCTCTTCCAACCAACCAGAAAGATATTAAAGGTGCCTTAAGTGACTGGAATCCTTCTTTTAATAAATCTGGATTCCAACGGGAATCGAAAACGCAGCCCCTGAATTGGAAGACAAGGTGTTTTACCAACTTAGCCACGGAGATCGTTATAAAATAATGCGTTAATTGTATTGTATTATACTTATATTGTATACCTGGCGGACTTATTGCCATGTAGCAATATCTTCCAGCCAACCAAAAATATGATAAAGAGGCCTTAAGTGAAAACCAAACTGGAATAATTTTTTTTTAATCTGGGTTCCAACGGTAATCGAACCCGAAAACTTTGGGTTGGGAAATAAGCGTCTCACAACTAGACCACGGAGCTCATCATAAAAGACTTGGAAAAATATTTGAGGTAGTGTTCAAACTACACTAAAGTTTTAAGAATACATATTCAAAATGAATTTAAAATATGAAAGACGATTATATTATTTTTTAAATAGATTTACAAAACATATGAATATATTTTAGATGTTACTTTTAATGAGGGTCCACTAAGTAAAGTCAGAATGCTAATGAAATAAAAGAACTCAAGAAGTAAATTACCCACGTGTATATAATAGTGTTCTAGCAGACATTATTAAATTACCCACGTGTAATACACAGTGTTCTAGCAGACATTATAAGTAATTGTTTATGAATGTGAAATAATTGAATAAAAAAAATTATTTTGTTTTGATACACAACTTATAATGCTTTTACGTTTTTTTTACTTGTGTTAATCTAATGAAATAAACCTTTTCTTAACACAATTAGGAGATTCCCCCGAGACAAACAATGGATTATTTTTTTAAATTATACAATTAAGCCTATGAATAAATAAACAAGAAATAGGAAAAATAAACAAGGCCTTATTACGTCTTTAGTTTAATAAGAAAACTTTCTTAGGTAACAAATAAAAATAGCAAAAAATGCAAAAAATCTATATCAAACAAGTAAATTAAAGATACAATAGTAGCAAAAAATCTAAATACCTTCACATATATGAAACAAGTAAAAGTTGTGAAAATATATCAATGAACTAAGAGTTGCAAAAAACGAAAACCGAAGGCGAAAACGAAAAGAGCATATCAAACAAATAAAAAATATTATATAATATATCAAACAAGTAAAACTTTAAAAATACCTACAAGTATACCATACATATCGTATATCAAACAATTAAAAGTCGCAAAAACGCGAAATAACTTTATCAAACTAGAAAAAATTGTAAAAAAACACGAAATTTCGTGCGTTTCATTTACGTTTTTGAAGCGGATTTTTTGTACTGTGCATATAATTACAAATAAAAAAGATTTATACATAAATTAAATTTTGTAAACAATAATTTCATAAAATGTTTATAGTTAAGGCATTAACGTTGTGGAGGTTTAAAGACATTGTAATTTATTTTTATCAAACACTGTTTATTCCACTTTTTTGTAACGGTATAACCCTACCGGTTTTAAGGCTATCACCTCGTCTTCAGGGGAGCACAAAACAAGACTGTGTGCTCCCCTGAAGATGAGGTGAAAGCCTTGAAACCGGTAGGGTTATACCGTTACAAAAAAGTGGAATGAACAGTGTTTTATAAAAATAAATTACAATTTCATAAAAATTCAACATACCGCTGCAACACATACGCAGTAACGTAAAAGTCGAGAAAAATATGTCTTCAAGTTAATATAAAGGGAGTTTAAAAGGGTCAATACAATGCTCATAAATTTGCGCAATCGCCCCCATTCAAACCAGACTCCAAACAAAGTTTTATTTTCTGCAAGTTCATAAAAAACTCACAATAACCTATTTACTTACCAAATCAATAACATGTAAGAAAAGCCTATGTATTATAATTTTATCAGATAAATACGTTAATGATATTCACGATCTGTGACAATATGATTACTGATCGACATATATTCCGGTCTCGATGATTGATCGCTCCATTATATTAAATAGTTCCCTAACTGAACTCCTCACAGAGTGCATAATTCAACCATTCGTATGCAAAGCGCCTACTTAGTTTTACTATTGCCACATACTTATAAAATATTCGCTATTATGTACCACTCTCACCAGACAGGGCGTGAGATGATTTATAAACTCTTTGTTATTCGATTTCGATACAATGTAATCGGAATATTTCGAACTAATTACAATTATAATTATTGGGTTGATGCAAAAGTAATGATCGTTTTTTACATATACAATTAAACATTTTTTTTTTAGATTTGTAATATTTATTTAATCAATTTTATAATTTCCATCAGTTCTTATAACCTTCTCCCATCTTTCTATCAACTTATTAATACCATTAGTGTAAAATTCCGTGGATTTTGATGCGAAAAATGAAGTAAGGGATGTTTTTACCTGCTCTTTTGTATCAAATTTTTTATCATTTAAAATTTTTTGCAGCGATCGTAATAAATGAAAATCGGAAGGAGCTAGATCTGGACAATACGGTGGATGCTTGATAACATCCCAATTCAACTCATTTAGCTTGTATTGGGTCATCAAAGCCACATGTGGTCACGCGTTGTCGGGATGAAACACTACCCCTTTTCTGTTTACCAATTCTGGTCTATCCTTTTGAAGGGCGATGTTCAATTTGGATAATTGCTGACAATATCGTTCTGTTGTAATTGTCTGATTGCGTTCCAAGAGTTCAAAATACACAATACCCTTACAATTCCACCAAACACAAAGCATTACTTTTTTTTATGGATTTCGGCCTTCGAAGTTATTAATGGGGCTTGTCCAGGTATAGCCCAATATCTTTTTCTTGTCACGTTGTTGTACACGACCCATTTATCATCTCCTGTTACCAAACGATGCAAAAAAGGTTCATGTTTTTGTCTCGCACTCAAAGCAAAGCACGTTGAAACATGATCCAATAAATTGGCAGCCGACAATTGATGAGGTATCCAAACGTTGTACCGCGAAACCATCCCCATACGCTTCAAATGTCTTAATACGGTTGTTTGGTTGACTCCCATCATCGACGCGATCTCCCTGGTGGTTAGACGTGGATTTGTGTCAATTATGACTTTTAACTTGTTGTCATCAGACTTCAATGGCCGCCCGGTACGTGGTTTATCAAATAGTGAAAAATCCTCAGATCGGAATTTTGTAAACCATCTTCGTACCTGTCGAACTTTGATGACATCTGCTCCATACACGTCGCAAATGTTTTTGGTTGCCACACTCGCGGTATTGTCTTTACGGAATTCATAAAGTAAAAAATGACGTAAATGCACTTTATCGACCGACATTTTGAAAAAATACAAGGGCTTTTCACTGTACTCTGGCCAGGCCAAAACTGAATAGAAAGTAGAGGGAAAGCATCCTTTATACAATGGAATCATTTAAAAGAAGATACTATTCATCATTTCTTACCTGGGATTTTTTTTACCTGGGATCATAAAAAACGATCATTACTTTTGCATCAACCCAATATTATTGCATGTGTCAATCATGTTTTTTTTATCTCTGATCGCTAGATGACAGAGTTCAACAATCTACTTAAAATTATGCATGTGCAAATGTTTGTTAATTAGTCTGTGTGTAATTCGGATTTCCTCAACAGCCCGACAGTTGGGAGTTTTTTGGCGGCAGTTATCTATTTCGTTAATGAACTTTTGTCTGAAAACGCATTGCCTATGCGGACCGATACGAACAAGATTATAAGGTACGAACAAGATTAATTGGACACAGCATGACACTGGAGTTTACCTCTTCAAATAAAGTAATAATCGTCCATTTTTCAAGAGGCATAGAGAAAAAAATGTTTTTATAACATTTGCTCACCTTTGAATACGAGTATTTGAAAGCAATTCGAAAGAAATTCAAATTTTGTTCACTCGCTCACACATACTAGTATTGATCATAAAACAAATAGAAAATTCGGTCGCTTGCTCAACTAGTGAAAATGTAGTTTTAAGAAAATAATTTCTTCAAAATAGCTTTTTTTCTGCTTATTACAGCCGAATGTTTTAAGTGTAATAACGGTACCAAATAAATAAACAGGAAGGTTTTTCCTGAAAAAAATATATTCTCAGATTTATTTCCCTATAAAGAACAATTTGACTAGAGTTTGTATAGACGAAATATAGAATATTTTTTTTAAATATTTTTAATAATTATACAACTTATAAACTTTTAATATTAAGTATTTTAACTAATTACTCGTCTCTTTTGTAGCAGTTTATAAGGTTTTCTATATTCCTATAGGCAATGAAGTTTTTCTATAAAAACAGAATTGCACACTATATCGAACTTAAAACGGTATGCAACTATAGAAGCCTCGAAAAAAAAAGAAAAATATATCCATCGCCTTATTCATATTAAAAGTACTGCAATGTAAATTCAACTGTTCCGCAATATTAGAGCCAACAATTACAACCGTCAGAAATCACCCTCGTACTTATTTATTTATTTAACACTTTTATTGCAAACACAGTCTTGCGGGCTTATTGCCAGGCGGCATTCTCTTCCAACCATCCAGACAAAAGTAAATGAAGCAAGTCACATAAATCATTCAAATGACTATCCATCCCCACGAAATCTATAAACACATACGTGAGCATATGCCCACAAAGACGGACAATCACCCGAACATTATTTTTCATATAAAGTGAGATATCATCAATCAAAAGAAAAGGAAGGGATGGTGGAGAGGAAAGGAAAAATCAGGAATGAAACACGTTATTTCACTGACTAGTAATTATGAGTTTTTTTTCAGTCGCTTCTTAAAGCATGCCAAGGATGGAGCGCACTTATAGAATCAATGTGATAGCTAGTGAAACGCGGTTTAGAGAGATATTAAACCAATGGATGTATTCGTGAATCCATGGGTGACACATTGTATATCTTCATGACACCACCTAGCTATGAGAAAAATCCTCCCTAATATTATTCTAAATGAATAAAAAAACTATGAATTAATAAATAAAATGGCTCTACAGATCAATGAAGTTTTCCAATACATATTATAACTGATTAGTGAACATTGTTCTAAAGACTAATAAAGTGTTCCTATAGATCCTACAGACTAATGAACATGGCTCTATAGACCAGGGACGGTCAACAGGTCGATCGCGAAGCTATTTTTGGTCGATCGCGGACGTCTTCGTAACTTACAATATAACGTGCCAAATTTAATTACGCACATGCACATGTCAACGAAATCAATGAGTTATAATTTTTAAATATATAGATATGTCTACTCCAAATAAATGTATAGATGTTATTTAACATATGTGTATAAGTTTTCTTTTCCTTAATAATTATTTTAGCGAAGTAAATTCCGCTCATACTCTTATAATGAACTTTTAGTTTTTCTATAAATACTCCAACAGAATTTAGTTATCATTTTTTAACATGTGTGTTATGTGTTAAATCTCGCTAATTCGAATAAAAAAGTCGATCGCTGCAACAAACAAGTTGGCCACCCCTGCTAATAGACGAAAAAAGTTTTACGATAAGTTTCCAACAGACCAAAGAAGTTTTCTTATCCATATGCCAATAGACAAAAGAACATGTTTCAATAGATCAATCAACCATTCTTCTATATAACATAATTCTACAAATCAATATGTGGAAGTTGGCCCTTATCATGTTTATTATAGGATACGAGTACATATTCGTATTTGTATTATAACGCGGTCAGTAAAATATTAATGATCACAATTATGTCAACAGAGTACTTATATCACAACATTTTTCAAAACCAATTATTTTGAAAACTCAAAACACTTAAGGAATGAAGATTGTTTACATTTTAAATTTAATGCGGAGTTATTATTGTATATTTATGATTTGCAAGTATAAATAATGTATTCCGAACTTCGAAAACAATCTTATTTCTTTTTATAACCTGCTGACCAAAAGGTCTGCAGGTTATAAAAATACTACTAGCTGTTTTTCTAAACATGTGCAGATGCGAGGAAATACCCAATCATAAGCTATAACCGTTATCTTTCTATCATTATACTTAACTCTTTTTTTTTTCTTCTTTTTTTTTTTAATATTTTCGATCAAACATATATGTCAGTGGGTTCGATTCCTGGGTTAGAACGCCCTTGATAAGAATTATCTGTAAACGACGCTATATAAATTGATATTTTATTATTATTCTTATACATATTTAATATATATTCTTCTTATAGAGTATTCTTATACATATTTAATATATACAAATATTTAACATTTTTGGAAGTCATGTTTGCGAATATATAATTTAATTATTGCGAATTATTTCTCCGGTTCAGCGCACAAACGCACCTCAAGACCAGCCGCCGCTGATCAAAGGTAACGGTATTTAAGAATTATCAAGGCATATTTCTTAATCAGTCCGATTGTAATTACCATCCTATATCATTATTATGTCGTAATAATTCAGATATCTATACAAACATCACAGGCAACAGTACCGGTGTCAAAAGACTGATAAATAAGTAAATGTTATTCATTATTGATATATACAGACGACATCATTCCACCTCATTTTATTTAGTAGCGTAAATCGCCAACATCGAAGATGTTACCTTTTAGAAAATAAAAGGTAAGGGTTGTTAAGGTGATATATTATTAATATTGTTATTAATTGCGTGGTACTGGCGATTGTAATCTTTTTAAAAATTCGAAAAAAAAGTCTAGAAGCACTGTTATTTGTTTTATTAGAAGCGCTATATAAATTACAAAGGGTTCTAAAGGAAATCGAACCAGAGACTCCGCTATATGTCAAATGGTATACGGCGCACATATCCACAGACAACGAAGTTGATAACCTACAACAAGCCCAGACGGCGAGAACTGCAACTTTCTCGAAACGTCGGCACTTGAAGCCACAAAAATGCGATATAAACTCCTAAGACTATACCATAGATAACATAATAAATTATATAATGAAAAAAAATTATACCAACTGATCGAACGAGTAAGTTTTCATAGTTAATAAAAAGTTTTTCGCTTTCTTTTTTATTTCTTTGCATATTGTTTGAATTGGCTTACGTAAATATTTTTCAGCTTTGTTCTGAGAATAAAATGAATTATTAATTTTATTTGACATAATGATTTAAGAAAAGAAAAAAAATAATCATTTTCAATATTTCTCGACTGTCACAGAACAATTTTAGTATGGAAATATTAAATTACCAGGTCGTAAATAAGTGTCTTTTTCATTATCTACAATCGAAAAACCAAATTTTCATTGAGAAAATATCCATTACAAGACATTTGATATTGTTATTATATTTAATAAAATCTAATGACCACGATTTGATATAGATAATCGCATATTAAAAAAACATTTATACTAATTTGATTTTTTTTAAAACGATTACCTATGAATTTCACATATATATTTGTAATACAATTCAGTTGTATACATTATAACCTGATGGACTTACTCCCATGTGGGAAATTCTTACAACCAACCAAAAATATAATTAAAAGACCTTTTCTTAAAAACCAGACTACAATTTTTCTAGTTATCCGGAATTGATCCCGATATTTACCCCATAGTGGTCATCAGATTTTTCTAACCTTTCCAAAAAAAAAAATATATATATATATAAATAATGTTCGCTAGACACGATGCTATTTTCCATACGATTTATCAGTTTCAATTTCAATAGACGATTGCACAAAAAAAAATTATCATATTATTTTGTGATCAACATTGACCGTGAATAAAAAAAATGATGGCCTACTTAATAAGACGCTTGTCTTCGTGTTGCGGGTTCGATTCTCATTTGTACCCAATTTTATTGGGTACAAATGAGAATCGAACCCGAACGCCTTTGTAACATATTTCTGGTTGGTAGGAAAAGATTACCATAAAACAATTAATCCACCAGGTGTACTGTTACTACAGCGTAATAAAATAAATAAATAAAAACTTAAACAAAAAAAAACTTATTTGATTTAAATGTTTGTAAGATTTATTTGATTTAAATGTTTGTATGCATTTATTTTTAGTTTTTATGTAGAGATTTATTTATATTGTTATCTAGACTTTTATTTCTAGTTTTTATAGACATTTATTCATAATTTTATATAGACATTTATTTCCAGTTAACAGTTTCAAAAACATTTTTCACTCATTATTTTTTTAAAACAAAAAGCATGTTACGAAAAATTTGGAATTGTGACAGTTTGTTTAAAATGTGCATTATAAGTGCGGACGTAAGTCATTGACATATTTTATTTTAAATTAAGTAATTTTCAACCAATAATCAATAAATAAAAATAATTAGTAATGACACGATATATGTGGCGTTATGGCAGAAGTTGATATGTCCGTTTTTTGTCATTTTGTGTTTATTCTCCCAATTTATAGAAAATATTTCTCAGCATGTTGTGGCAAAACTTGGTGTATCAGTCATTATCCAAACAAAATATATACTGTTTAGAAAAACTTAAAAAATGCTTATTTATACTGATTTTAACAGCTTATCAAAGTTAATATTTCTTCTCCTGTAAACTAAGGTAAAACTGACATATCAACTTGTGCCATAACGCCACAGATATATCAACAAAGTATTAATTACAATACAAATGAAAATATATTCCACTTACCGATAGTTTTGAGGATTTGGAAGTCTTCCAGTTCATATTCTTTCTCCTCTTCTGAATATTCCGTATCAGAGTTGATCTCCACCGATGTGTCACTATCACAGGACTTCAGATCCGAGAACTCCGTGCTGAGCTCTTGGACTAATTTCGGACTGGCCATCATTTTGAAAAACTAATTTAACTAACCGCAAAAAAAAATACAATGCAATTCACGGCACTTCGGAGTCAAACTGTCACAAAATTCAGTACAAAGTCCTCACAAATCTTAACAGTTATTTTCTCAATACAGTCCTTAAAATATTTGTAAAGGTAAATTGTATTGACCAGCGTATTGTTGTGATATCTAATGCGACCAAAAAAAACTGACAAGTAAAACGAACTCGATGCGGTTTTGTCAGTGTTTTTTTTTTTTCTGTCTCAAAACTTTCAAATGATGCGAGAAATTTTTATTTTCAATTTTAACATAAGCAAAATATTTTTTTAATTCACAATCGAATAAAACTCGTTAAATTTAACGCTTTTTCACCCGAGTTACGAGTAAAAACTACGTAAAAGAAACCGCCAAAAGACTTCGATTATACCGCGAAAATGCTATATCAAGCGTCACTAACAATACTCTCCGGTCGGCGGTTGAAGCCGAAATGAGTGAAGAAATTTTGAACAGTTTGGACGTCTACCGCCACTTGCCGCTTTACCCCGCGGCGATTTACCGATTTACGTCGGAGGAGGGTGTCGGAATATAAACTTGATGTCTGGCCAATATTCTTATTATAATAATATTAAAAGTACCACTTTAAAACAATCATGAAGGATATAAATAAATTAATATATCTTTTTACTTGACGAGAACACAGCGTATTAAAATTTTCTTTTTGAATAGTGTTCAAATTATTTAGAAAATAACAATCGAATATTTAGCAATAATCTCCTGTGAGTTGATTTACATATCGTTTATTTTGCCAGTTCCCTCATAAAGAAAATAATTTAATGCGCAAAAGTTGTTTTATTTTTTCTTAGTAATTTTTACATTCTTAAATGTGTACATTTTGCCTACCTTTTTGCACTAGTTCGTCCCATCACAAACCGTGCTGTTGTGGGGAGAGAAATGTTTCCATTCAGCGTGATCTACACTGGAAGACGGAAATCTTTTTTTGTCCTTGGAGCATCTTAATAATAATAAAAAGACAATATATATATATAGCGGAGAAGACTTTCCTCAAGGGTGCTCTAATTTGAGATTAGAGATCACTATTATTGACAGATTAAAAATATTACAAAAAAATATATTTTATTGCAAGGATAGGAATGTAATGAATACGATGCTATCTGAAACTTTCTCAAGTTTATCCGAAGGAAAACAAAATTGTTAAATCTAAAAACAGATGTTACTCAAATAGCACATTATTGTCGATAAGATTTTAAATACTTCTGATTTATAATAACAGATGTCGCATTATTTTTAATTATTCAATTAATAAATTGAAATCATTGTTTTATCCACAATTGATTTTATTGAAAATCTAATGTAGAATATGAAGAACAGTCATATCTGACAATCTTTCTAGTCCATGACTAGGTCTCAATAATAAGTTTTGATTATTTTTAATTTATGAAAACTTATTTTACACGGTTGAAAGGTCACAGGCATTGACAAAAAATATGGAGTGCAATATCAATATGAGGAAAACATGTTTTATTATTTTAAGCTGTTTGATTTTGGCGCCCTTCAGATATCGCGCCTGGGGTTGCCCGGATTCGGATTGCTCCACTCTTGTCGTGGTTCTAATTCTAGCATTATATAGCATAGTGTAACAAGAACTACAAATTTAAATTAAAATTAAGTTTTGCACTCGTATACTGCTGCATGATTAATTTATAGATTATGTAGATGACGCATGTCCATTATAAATATTATACTTTTGACAGCTGAAAAATGGCGGCAAATTTAAAATATCAGTTCTTGTTGTGCCACCCTATGGATCAAGAGTTCCCAAAGTGGTCGATATCGACCCCCTGGGGTCGATTTGATTTTTCTAGGGGTCGATAGTTTCAATAAAAAAAATGGGTGTCAACGAAAACAAAAGAGTCTATTTTTTTGCTTTAATTTTCGTCAGCGCAGATTTCAACATTAAATGTTGCACAAGATAATGTAATGCATAATCCGTAGTTCTTTTATCTTTTTCAATCCTTAATTACAAGTGATTAAAATGAAAAGTTTGATATCTAGTGAAATATTTAATATCGAGTACTGTACAAACTTATTATTTTGAGTAAGTAAAATAAATGACTACGGGGTCGACGGTTTTAAATTTTTTTAGTAAAGGGGTCTACGGCCGAAAAAAGTTTGGAAACTCTTGCTATAGATTGTTCCATAAATTAAACATCTTCTTTTTCTTTATATTTACCCTGTCCATTTGAGGTCCACCGCCATGACTTATTTCTATTTCCCTATATCCATTACAATAACTTTGACATAAAGAATCAGGTGAGTTTTTTTCATAAATCTGCCAGCATTATACTGTAGTCCCCCGTTATCCATGGGGGAAAGTTCCAAACCCTTTCACAGATTACGAAATTCGTGAATGATAATAATCCGCAAATCCCTTCTAAATTATCAAATACATAAGTTTACCCAAACCAGACAACCATATTCCACAAATACAATGAATACTCTCATCTCCATTTTCTCCGACACTTCTGTAGTATGAAGTATAACAAAAGTAGTAGGAATTTCTTTTTCTTTTTTTAGCACTTCACAAATAAAAGATATGTTCTTTCCTTAGATTCTTGCAACTACAGCGATAAATTTCTTTTCTTTTGAGCTCTATATTTTTTTTTACTTTTCACTTATTGCAAGGTATCTTTGCAAACTCTGAGTTCCCAGCTTATCTAGACTTGGGTTTTAGAGACCTTATTATACTTAGTGAATAAAGGTTATTTAAACACAAATATTGAGATACCAGAAGCAATACAATCACAGCGAGAGATACATCTGATCACATGGGTTACTTGAGATGCATCTTCAGGTCATTAGTAGACCTGCCTTCATCGTTGGTGACACTTATTCGGTGGGAAATAAAAAAAAATCAAAAGAGGTCCACCCCGGATACATATCCTATGGGTAATGGAGGACTACACATTACTTAAGCCGATTAGCCGTTAGTTAAGCCATACACATTCTGGAGAGTCTTCGAGAAGATTTGCCCAACCTTCTCGAAGGCTCTCCAAAATGCGAGTTAACACTGAATGATTGAGATCATGAATGCAGCCCTCCAAGAGCCTGCTGCGATACTGTCTACCATGGATCATATGAGGGTTCCGTAATCACCTATGCACCCACATGGCAGATCAAAAGAAAACCTCCTCAGATAAAGGTTTGACGCAGAGTGCCCTCACTGTGCCTGTGTGGCAACATTCAATCAATGTCTCATAATAGTTTACCCACAGTACCCAAAAGACTTACAGGAAAAAAGTTTCAATGCTATCGTAGTTGCCTCCTTTTGGGCTGATAGGATATAAATCTAGTGTTATCGACACATCTGGAATGGAAAGATAAGCCAATCATGTAAATAATTACATAAAATGTACTATAATTGCCAAAGTTTATATTATGGAGCTATAAAAAATTTAAGGGAGTGTGAAGAGTAAAAACATAATGAGAAAATTGGCACAACACTCAACCAAATGCCACGGACCCACCCACCCACTTATTTTATGAAAGTGGTTTCATTCTATTGGGTGTTAACATAAGTTGTGTCCATTTTTTTCCAAATGAAGAGAACAAGAGAACACAACAAAAAAAAATTACAACAAATTAGTCAATAATGTATTCTCCTTCATTATTTTACACGTTTATTTTAGTTTATTACTTCATTAGTTGTTTGAAGGAATTCTTCGTGAATAATATGGTTTAAGCGGTCTTCGTCAAAGTCCACTGGTCGTTCAGAACGCTCCATGTCTTTCAGGTCGAAATTACCGTCTTTGAAATGCAAAAACCATCGACGAGCTGTCCTTTCATTCATAACATCTTCACCGTACACTTCGCAAATATCGCGAGCAGCTTTGGCAGCTTTATTCCCTCGATTGAATGCGAACAGAAGGAGGTGTCGAAAATGCTCACTTTCATCTACTTGACATTCTATTTTGAAGGCTTGTAATCAAATAAAATAATATATGTAACGTAAAATCAAACACAATCTCTTGTAGAGCTGAAAATTGTCTTTCGAATGACGTATAACTTTTACCATTTTGTTTTACTTTTGGTGCTCATTTTTAAATTTGGAAAAAAACGGACACAACTTATGTTAACGCCTAATATAATCACAATATTTCATCATATATATGAAGAACATGCATTTTCATTATTTTATCATCGAACAATAAATTTTTAAGCAGATACATTAATTGTGTAATAACTAATCTTCAAAGTGATTTGTTTACAAAAATTACTTATATACTCGTATGTTTAAGTTATTGCTATTAATACTCCCTCAAATATTCCATTATTGTTTATAAGAAAGATTTATTACAAACATCTAATTAATTATACGAATATCATTTTGAAAAATGCTTTCATTTTAAATAAAAAAATAGGCTTGTGTTCAAACTTAAGAACTTATTTACCAATGGTTTAATCTGTAAGGCTAAGGCCACACCAAAGTGCTTCGCTAGGTGCTACGTAATAGAATAGGTGACTTCATGCTTGACCACACTGAAGTACTTTGCACAAATTCATTTGACATTTGGGAGTGGTTGAATCAACAAATGATGCCATTCTCAAAACTAACCAATTTCATTACAACTTACCATCTTTATTTATCATACTTCCTGTGCAACTTCATTCCAAAGTGATTTTATTACAGGTACATTTTTGTATAATTTTCTCAATGGGTTTCATAAAGGCTCCCTTTTATACACAGCTGTTATTAAAACTTCCGCCATCTTGTAAAATCACTTGGTGACACAAAAAAATTAACCAACACGTTTGTTCGCTAGGAGACTAATAGTCATGTAGTGTGGCGCGAAGCGTGCAGTGTGGCCATTGGGATAGTATGCGGTGCGTTGGTTTACTAGAATATGTCGCCTAGCTCGCAGCATAGCTCTAAGCACCAAGCGAGGCTCCTACATGTGTGGCCGAGGCCTAACACATGTATAATGGAAACTAATAAAAAAATTCAATCATTAACTCATTAAATAAAGTCTGAATCTATAAAAAAAAAACTCTTATCTAATGAGCAAAATAAATTAATACATAATAAAGCCTATTTTTTCAAATGTAAGATAATAAAAACTCAGTAAAAAGTTGAAAGCGTACATTCTTTTTCGCCTTGATAATCTAATATATTCAACAAACCTAAAGCCGATTGTTGTAGTATCACATATCGGATCATCTTTGCAGTTTGTTTTCTATTATTTTATTTTTTTAAATATTTTTAATCTTTTAATAAGAGTGGATTAGATTTCAGAGATAAAGAGCCCTTGAGGATAGTTTGCTCTGTAAACGGCATTACATAAAGTGTTCTTTAATATTATTATTAATGTTCATTTTGAAATAAATTTAAAAAAAATATATTATTCTTGCCTGGTACGCAACCCAATGTAACAGCTGTGAACATCCCTATTCAATGCTTTAATTAATTTAAAACAACAAACATTATTACTGTGTTAAATTGTTCCATCCTGGACTTTCATATTGTTTTTTTTCTTCGTGGAATTACAAAATGAGGGCAATTATATTCTTTGGATAACATATTCTAAATACTTGGACTTTCTTTCTCTTGTTCATGCCTTTCCAGGTTCCCCCGATGTTAGTGATCACCCTATTAAAAGCACCCTGTGCAATATTCAGAACAGCTCCTCAATTCATCCAATCATAGATATTCCTCAGCAAGAAACTTGCTTTCTGCAAACTGGATGTCTGTCAACTATATCCTTTAGTGCACATACCCCAAGCATTCTACTCTATGCTACTTGAAATTGGGTACATTATTATAACTTCTATTGACATCTCTAATGCACCAGATCATTCTTTATCTTCTCCATTCAGCATATGTGTTGCATTCATATGTATGTCCCTTTGGAAAGAATCAAACCATTTTGACTATCGCGAAAACCAGTTGCGAGACCTTAATGCAGGGATGGCGAACCTATGGCACGCGTGCCACAGGTGGCACGCGAGACGATTTTGCGTGGCACGCGAATGAGGAGAAAAAATAAAAGTGTATAAGAAAAAATAAAAAAAGTTATAGAAATAGTATTAAAATAATATTTAAATAGCGACGTGTATTTTCTTCGTTCATAAATAATTTCAGAAACGAAGGATATGACGACATTCATGTATAAATAAATCGCATTGTTTAATGCTTCCCGCGCGGTGCTAGTCCCTTGAGGTGTATTTTTTTTTTGTAATGAAGTTCGCTCCCGGCACGAGCCGTTCCGAAGTGTTTGATTTATCCACGACATACGTCGCACTGCGCGCTCTCGATGCGCATTAGATCATCAGCTCTCCTGTGGTTTAGGTGCATAATTGCTACTCTTGTGGATGAATATGATTTATCGACAATTTAAATTCGACGATTTGATGTTTCAGTGACAGAATAACTCTTTACCTGATCGGAGCAGTTTTGTTATCAATTTGTGCTATAAAAACAATCTAATTAATACAGAAACAAACTGTTTATTGGCACCCACAAAGATGGCTGTACCATATAAGAAACAAAAACTTGGTGAAGCCAGCAGTAAAAATTCTGGCAGACAATTTCAAAATTGGTGGACTGAAATGTATGGTGTAATTGAAAGAAGTGACAAAGCAATATGTGTTATATGTTCTGTGTCAGTGGTATCTAGAACATCATCTGTAAAAAGACACTATGAAACAATTCATAAGGAACTTCTTGGCAAAAGCAGAGATGAACAAAAAGAATATATTTTAAGAGCAATCAAAAACAAAAATCTACAATTGAGTGCTTTAAATAAGTTTGTTAATAGTAATTCCAATTATGTTGCTGCTAGCTTTGAAATAGCCAAAATAATTGCCAAAAATGGAAAACCATTCAGCGATGGAGACTACATCAAGAATGCATTTTTAGAATGCGCACCATTTCTTTTTGAGGATTTTGGAAATAAAGAAAAAATATTCGAACGAATAAAAGAATTGCCTATCGCTCGAAATACAATAAAAGACAGAATCTTGAAGATGGGTAAAAATGTAACATATCAACAAAAAACAGATATAAAATTATGTGATTGGATTTCTATTTGTCTTGATGAAAGCACTGATGTCACTCTCTCGGCTCGATTAGCTATTTTTGTTCGATATTTTGTTGGCAATAAAATAATGGAAGAATTAATAAGTTTGGTATCTTTACCAGAAACTACTAAAGGCACAGATGTTTGCAAAGCAGTTGTAGAGGCTCTTTCTAGAGCAGAAATAAATTTGTCGAAAATCGTTTCAGTAAGTACAGATGGTGCACCCAGTGTGATTGGCCAAACAGCAAGATTCGTCAATTTATTTACAAAGTTTGTTGGCCATCCACTGTTAGCATTTCATTGTATAATACACCAGGAAGCGCTGTGTGCAAAAGATGGTCTTAAATCTTTTGAAGATGTGATGAAACTTGTGACTAAGATAGTCAATTATATTGCTGCGCATCCTTTATGCAAAAGAAAATTTGAATCATTATTAAATGAGGTCAATTCGATGTATAATGGATTAACGATGTATAATAACGTTCGTTGGCTTAGTCGCGGCAAAGTACTTCAGCGTTTCGTCGAGTACTTTGATGAAATTTATATGTTTTTAAGTAACCAGAAAATAATTCAGTATGAAGAATTATCAGATGTTGAGTGGATTTCGAGATTGATGTTCTTTACTGATTTTTGCTCCCATTTGAATGATCTAAATATAAAATTACAAGGCCGTGGCAAAATAATTACTGTTATGTTTGATAATATAAAAGCATTTGAAGCTAAGTTACAAATATTTAAGCGTGATATAATGACCAGAAATTTTAAGTACTTTCCCAACCTAAAAAAATACATGATGGATCTGGAAATCCATGAAAAGCCAGACGTAGGAAAATTAATAGAATCATTTGAAAATGCTTTAGACGCAACAATAGAACAATTTTCAAGAAGGTTTGTTCAGTTTCGACAACTTGAAGAAACTACAAAATTTATTACCCATCCAGACACATATAAGTATCAACAATTAAACTTAACAATGTTTGAATACATGGAATTAGATGATTTTGAAATGGAATTGGTAGATTTTCAGTCGAGTTCGATATGGACACAAAAATTTAAAGACTTAAGAATTGTTTTGGAAGAAATTGAGCGAGATGGATTCGTTGGACCAGTCCAGAGGAATGCCGAAAATGAAGTACTTACAACTTGGCAATCCATCCCGGAAACTTTTTCTTGTCTTAAAAAAATAGCAATGGGCATATTAACAATTTTTTCGTCGACGTATTCCTGTGAATCATTATTTTCTTCAATGAACTTTATTAAATCAGACATAAGAAGTAGACTTACAGACGAAAGTACTAATGCTTGTATTTTATTAAAAGCTACCAGCTATAAACCCGATATAAAATATTTGGCATCTAGCATCCAACAACAAAAATCTCACTAATAAGTTTTGAGGTTCACAATTTTTTTCAAGTCTATTTTTTTATTTATTTCTCTTAGTTCGCCATTAATAAGTACTTAATTATTTTCCTCGGTGTATTAATTTTTGTTTTTATTAAAAATCTGAAGTTACACAAACATTTGATGCATTTTTATTTCCATGGCATGTGGCACGCGACATATTATTTTATTGAAAAAAAAAATTTTTTGGCACTCAGTCTCAAAAAGGTTCGCCATCCCTGCCTTAATGTAACTAGGCAGTCGGTGCATGAACAGTCACTCTCCCCTGAGGCTACATAGTGCAGTGAAACATCATTGAGTGTGATTCACTCTTTCACAATAACCGAGCAAGTAAATCAGTGAATTTGCATTGAAATTTTGCTTCATAAGGCTTTCAGGGATGATTCAATGGGTGATGCCCCGATAAAACTGTGGTATCGGTTATTCAGAGATGCCCGAGAATCCATTGAAAATAATACATTTTCTAGAAGTCCTTTAATAAGCAGAGCACTCCAAAATGTTGAAAGTGGCTGCAATTAATGAAAATCGGTGATTGATTGACTATTGCCTCAAAGATTAGCCAAGAATCTTGGTATGATATTATGATGGTAAAATTTGACTCCTGTCATATAAGGAATTTCATACTGAAGTTGCGCAGGACTTGCTTGAAACTACTAAAAGGCCTAGAGGCCAGACAATAAATAAAAATTACTATATAAAAGTTTTTCCTGACTGAGATGCAGTAAAAATAAAACGGCAGAAAGTGGGCAAGTGGTGACAAGCAGCATGACATATCTGCCCGTTCTTTACATTTTTTAATGTGATCCACATCTATCGATCCCCGTACAACCCATATTTGGGACCCTGCAACTTCTGGATTTTCTCAAAGCTAAAATTTCCATTGACAGAGGGGATACCTCAAATAAAACTTAGCAGATTGTTTCAAAAATTGAAAGGGCGGCTGGAATCAGTTTCCGAGATCTTGAGGGAAGTATTTTGAATAAGACTAAAGCACCAGTGCCCTAGGTAGGCTACTTTTTTTAAATATCAAATGACTGGATACTTTCCGAACAAACCTTGTATACATACGTCAATAAATATTACTAAGAATATTTCTTTTATTTTAATTTGATTGAATTACCACCAAACTTTTCTTCGCAGTAAGTGGTAAATATGATGTTATATTAACCAATGAGCTGTCTAGATTATCTCAATAATAAACTATTTGGCCTTAGTCGACTTACAATTTACTCAGAATATGAAGGTTTATTTAAAAATTAAGAAAGATAATTGTTTTAAGGAAAGAAATAAAAAAAATCAAATAGTATTTTAAGAAATAATGTAATTCTCATTATTTTCAACGTGAATAAATACAATATTCTTTATTTTACAAAAGTAAATAAACAAAGTTTAGAACAACTTTATAATACATACATCAAATAAATATAACAGATTGGCAATGTTAACTAGAGCACATAGTAGACATCTGACCTAAGTCTGCCTTTGATCGCATTCAAGGTTACGTTTGATCTTAATTGAGGGTGTTTGATCAAACTCTAGGTTACCTTTGATTTAACTCAAAGTTGCCTTTTGACCTTAAATTATGTTGCATTATGATCAGCTTACGGTGGCCAATTTTCTAACTAAAGGTTAGCTATGATCCAAATTAAAGACAACTTAGATCGAACAGGGTTTCATATAATCATCCTACCTTGTGGATCGTCAAATTGCAACATTTATAAATCTTATCATAAGGCAGCCCATCTGTCAAATGTGAATTCATGCTTGATTTTTATTTTACATTAAAACTTAAAGCTAAATAAATATATTATTAACACCGAGTTAGTTACAAAATATAAGCATAATTTAGGACACATAATGCTTAAGATTTGACAATTCAACAATCTGTATTGAAGAGATCAAATATTTTTATATTATAATCATCATAGATATTCTCAAATCATATACACATATAAACTAAATTACTTTGTTTTTCTACTAATTATATTAATCCCCACTAGAAGTGTTACCTCCTATCTCGAGGCTCCCTTCAGATGGAATGATCCCGGTTTGTTATGAAAGCAGTGCTTATATAACAAACTGGTGTCACATTACTTTATTATACTATGGACCACACACAGCAAAAGTGTGTGCGGTACATATTATATGTATTTATGGAGAGATTTAAATTTTAATAAATCAATTAAAATATTTTATACAAATATTTCTTAGAATTCGACAATATATAAGTACTGCTCTCATAACAAACCTGAACATTCTGCAAAAAGAGAGCCTCGGGATAGGGGGTAGAAATACGTGTAACGAGGATTAATCATTTTAGTGGTATAAAGTAATTTATTGTTAAATATTCTAATATGGAGTTCCGCAAAATTAAAGCTGAAAGCTTTGATAACATATATGAACTTTTTGGGCCAATAACATTGTAAACATTATCACTTATCTTTCTAAATTCATGAATACTATTAACGTGTTCCCCGCGGGAAGCACGAACGCCTGTGATCTGACGACAATCCAAGTTTCAAATCACAAATACTTAAAAAAAATGACACAAAACCGGAATAAAAATTGAACTAAAATTTAAAATAATCTTTATTCTAGCGACATCTCTGAAAACCTTGTCAAATAATATATTAGTTTATGAGATATTGTTGAATAAACAGGGCGCCGAATTTTTTTGGTTTCTCAATATTTCCAGCATTAACGACCTGTCGCGCGGATCGAGTCCTGCGATGAGTCTCTCTTACGTAAATAAACATTACTAAGTCTCTCTTACGTAAATAAACATTACTAGTGCTATATGCATTTGATTGGGTGAGTGTCATGAAGCATTGATTTGATCGTAGCATTCCTTTGTTTATTTTACGTAATGTTTAGTTTATCTCCTTTATTTAATGAGTCTCCTTAAGAGTAATGACTATTATTTATTATCAGAAAATTACTTAAGTGTCATGTTTACTTGGTGTTGTAATCAAATATCAGTGGTTCTAAACAAAATGTGTTTAAACTTAGAAATTAAAAAGCGCTGAAATTGTGCCGCGCACAGGATTCGTGGAATTTGATTTTTAACGCGGTGAACAGGTTAATCGGAGACACAAGACCATGGAAAAATATAGCAAGGATGATGATGCCTTATCATCAGGGCATGGTCCTCATCCAAGAGGTACGAGGTACTTACGAAAAGTAACAGTATTTTGTAATTTATAGATTTATTAACCATTTCATCAGAATAATCTCACCTGCACATCATCCTGCATAAAGAATGCATTACTTAACTCACAACTTTTCTAAGTGTACGCTTTGTTGCTTTGTGATTAATTCCCAGGTGTGCCGTGGGATATTCGAAAGATAGAAGAAGACATTCTGATTGAGCAACGATATTGCGAGAGTACATTAAAAACAAAATTTGTCAATATGGAACTAATTAAGTTTTGAATATCAGTAATGAACGAATATCCTTATTGATATTCAAAACTTAATTATCCATATCGCTCAAAACTCAATGTGAAACAGGAAATGAGGTTAGCTGTGTCTAGTTTGATTCCACGATTTGAGAAACTGTGGTGAACAACTGTCACCCACCCCACAAATTGCAAAGTTTTTTTACACCATGAAAAAAAAATTAAACACTGACATAACTGGAAACAATGTTGAGAAAGATGCATAAATAGTGCAAATCTGATTGAATAGTTAATTAATAAACAATAAATCAATTTAAAAATTCTAAAGTTCTGTTAAGGGATATTAAAGAAATAAATATTTGTAACAGAGATTAAATGTTTCTATTTGTTTTTTTGTAAAAGTGTTAATTAGAAATAAAATAACTGAATATATTATTATTTAACATACCTCAAGGACTGGAATAATTTGAAAACAGTTTATAAAACAAAGCTTTGATATATTTTATATGTTTTTTTTTTCAAATAAGCATCAAGCGTCCAAAATCACACTGTTCAAATAATGTCTATACTAAAATATGGCTATAGATTACAATGTCTTGATTTAAATCTAATATCACAAGTATATATTTGATTGAGGCAACATACAGTATACCCTTGTTAAAGCACAGATCAACATATTTACATTATTATCTGCATATCTGGAGTATTATCTGCTTTGATTGTTTCAAGCCTCGATAATCAAGTAAAAAATATTGAAATACATATGTTACAGTGGAAGTGGATAATACAGTGAATGTAAACTATTAATAGTGGATGTAAACCTTCACTAAAGTAATCTGGTAATGTAGAATTGTTTTTTTTTAAATAATAAAGCCATATTCACTGTTGATTGTATACCCTCTATATATAGAGTCTATAGTGTTTGTTAACCTCAACTAACTGAAGTTAAGGAAGGAAACCTGGAATATTTACAATATTATTTGAATTCATCTTAAAAATGCAAACCGTAAGGGTAGTGTTTTTAGATATTTATGAACATGAATAGCTCAAATGATTAAAACACAGCGTACTTTAAATCACACGTACAGTGAATTTAAAATATAACCTGAATGCAAGTAGTCAGAATATATAAATAGCAGCTGCGCATGGATGATAATTTTCTAAAATGTTCACTAATGACAAAACGTGAAAATACACTTTCACTTGTGAATGTAAACAGATAACAGTACACATTCATCGATTCCTTTAATGAAGGTGTACATTCACTAGAAATAGTTTATGTTCACTGAACATCCGCTTCCACTGTAACATACAAGTATATATGAATATGTAATAAATAACTTTATGGTATATTATAGTAATATATAAAAAAATTAAGCAGAAATACCACGTGATTTATTAAATGTAATTAAAGCATGCTATATGAAATATTGACTTCAAATATAAAAAGATACTTAGAAATTCTCATGTTCAAAGCATAACAGTAAAATTTAAATGATTTTCTTATCCATCTGCAAATACAGACATACTCTGCCTTGCAATAACTCATTTTCCAATGCTTCACTCGTATGACAGTTTTAAATTAAGACTAAACTCAAATAATAATTTTCTATCAACATTCTGATAAAATTAAATACACAAATATAAGACATGGTTCGGTTAAATTTCAGGAAGAAAGGACAGAAATGGTCACAGGAAATGTGGAGTCACAGGAGCAAAGGTTGATAATCTGGAGTACCCAAATGAAGAGTGCTACAGGCCTGTCTTTGTCACAAGTTCTGTGGACAGCGGAATGTCCGAAGGACTAGGAACAATGTGCACATAAAGTTCTACTATAGTATAGGTCATATTCCTTATCATTGAGGTCACGATAAAGAAAAGGAATATCCAACAACTGTCTAGCTGATACAATTTTTTTTAGTTCTAAAGATTGCATAGAAAATACATAGTATCAACATCAATCATAAATATTTTATTTATATCATTTATCCACATACTCCCCTATCGGTATCAAAACACATCTTGCATCAACGGTTCAGAGAATTATAATTTAAAGTCATGAGGAAGACAACTGGAGAAGATACATAAGTATGTCAATAGATGATTTGACAAGTCAATAAAAAAATATTTTATTTACTTTATGATATTTGTAGCAACAGCAGAGTTGCCAGTAATGTTTAAGGTATTATTATTTTTAAGTATTTTTATTTATAACAGAAGATTTTTAATCATTATTTCAGTACAATAAAGCTAGATATCCAAAAGACTGTGTTCATACCGCGAGCTGCTCAAGACACTGCTTTGAATCAACCACAAGCTAACCTAAGCATGCTCGTGGTACAATAGGGCTTGCATACAAAAAAATTGACAGTGAATCAATTACAATTATTAAATTGCCTGCCTGCAGCTTTTTACCATTGGTTGAGTGTTGTCAATTTAATGCGAGAAGCTCCACAACAAAGTGAGAATTGGACCTAAGATTTTCGTTAGTTTATTAAAAATTTCTAGCTGCTACTACCAATTGTGTTTCAAGACTTAAAAAGGGATCATTTTGTACTGAAGATTTTTTTATAAATACCACAATCCGTGATACTGGAATGAGGCAGATACACAGTGTCCTTAATAAAAACATTATAATTTAATCAATAAATAATTATTATATACTTAAAAATAGATTAAATGTATATAACACTAAGCTACACATAATTTACAAAAATGTACAGTAATCAGTAATTTCATTACTATTTGATTGGAATTTTCTCATAACATTTATTGCAAATTTGTAAAAATTCACATTATAAAACCAAAATTTGTATGAAATAAAAAAAAAATTGTTATATTTTTAATTGAAAAACTATTCTATGTAGAAAACCTAACCGTTTGCCAAGTGTTACCAGTCACTTGAATCAATATTGATTAAAAAAAAACTTTTTATTTTTAAATAAATATAATATTGGATGTTAACATAAGTTGTGTCCGTTTTTATCCAATTTAAAAATGAGCACCAAAAGAAAAACAAAATGGTAAAGGTTATACATCTTTTGAAAGAAAATTTTCTGCTCTACAAGATATTGTGTTTGCTTTTACATTACACATATTATTTTATTTGATTACAAGTCTTCAAAATGGAATGTAAAGTAGACGAAAGTGAGCATTTTCGACACCTCCTTCTGTTCGCATTCAATCGAGGGAATAAAGCTGCTCGCGATATTTGCACAGTGTACGGTGAAGATGCTATGAATTAAAGGACAGCTCGTCTATGGTTTTTGCGTTTAAAAGACGGTAATTTCGACCTGAAAGACATGGTGCGTTCCGGACGACCAGTGGACTTCGATGAGGACCGCTTAAACCATATTATTCATGAAGATTCGCTTAAACCATATTATTCATGAAGGGGTTCTTCATGAATAATATGGTTTAAGCGGTCCTCATCGAAGTCCACTAGTCGTCCGGAACGCTCCATGTCTTTCAGGTCGAAATTACCGTCTTTGAAACGTAAAAACCATCGACAAACTGTCCTTTAATTCATAGCATCTGCACCGCACACTTCGCAAATATCGCGAGCAGCTTTAGCAGCTTTGGCAGCTTTATTCCCTCGATTGAACGCAAACAGAAGGAGGTGTCGAAAATGCTCACTTTCATCCACTTGACACTCCATTTTGAAGGCTTGTAATCAAATAAAATAATAAATGTAACGTAAAAGCAAACACAATATCTTGTAGAGCAGAAAATTTTCTTTCGAATGACGTATAACCTTTACCATTTTGTTTTACTTTTGGTGCTCATTTTTAAATTTGGAAAAAAAAAACGGACACAACTTATGTTAACATCTAATATTTCTCAGCAAAAACTCTTTTTATGATCTCGAATAAAAATATGAAGACATATATAACACACCAACTGCTACAGAAGATAAAACCAAACTAATTAGTGTGTCGCCATTATGGTGACTGCGAGTTTTGTAGTAAAATCAAGGGTTAAACATTATTTTATGTTGACTCAATAGAACTAAAAAAACCAGGTGAATAAATATGTTTCTAACAAACAGTGATCAACAAATAGGATTGTTTTGATAAGAATGTCAAAAGTAAATGCAAAAATCACTCCCATAAAGAAAAAGAACTATACATAAATACAAAATTTTATTTAAAATTAAAGAAAAAAACATTTGTTCTTTGAAAATTCAAGTCAATTATGAGTATTCATAAAAAGTAAATGATTAAAAAAAATTGTAACATTTTAAGATTTCAAAAGGAAAAAATATGAACGGGGTGCAAACAAATCAGTGTGTTTTATAATAGTTTCCCATTGACAGTACGTTTTTTTTATATACGAACTTCATATAAAATTTCCAAAAAAACAAGAAAAAAGAGCACATAATTTTTAAATATATCAACAAAATTATTGATTGTAAAATAGTGCACAATATTACATGATGTGAAAAAAATCAACAAACATCAAGTCCTGTTTTTATTTCATAGACAAGTTTCTTAATTTTGAATCAAACTTTGTTTTTATTTCATAGACAAGATTCTTAATTTTGAATCAAACTTTGTTTTCATTTCATAGACAAGTTTCTTAATTTAATAAGACTCTTGAAAAGTAAGAAACTAAAAGGGAATCCACTGTATTTTTATTAACCAGTAATTAAATTAAACAGTTAAAATTTATTTTTACGGAATTTTGTGAAAAAATAATATTTCATTCATCATCGATATTTTTCTTTTGTGTTCTCAACTGTGACGGTACATACAATGGCACATGTGTCACCCGGCAGAAGCCAGCACGACTGCCCGTGGCACCGAAGTTGTGCCAGTCTTCGTTCAGCCCGGCGCATGAGCTTAACTGCTCCCATAGAGGCCAGGTTTCCTCAAGTTCCCATGCCATTTCCACGGTTTGCTGACCCTAGAAAATAAATAAATATCATATAATGAGAATTTTAAGAAATGTATTCATCGAAAAGGATTATTTTTATAACACATACCTATGTTTGTGAGGAACACATTGCCTTGAAGAATATTCTTAAATTCACACTATTTGATAAATGTTACATTGAAACGTAAGCACCCTTAGAGTGATCTTTGGTTACTATATAGTGCAAGAAAAATAAATAAACATAATGTTAAATATTGTCCATGTTTCACTCTCTTACATCAAAGTTGGTACTAAAATACTGGAAACAATGCTGTAGAAATGCATGCTCTGAGATGAAAATAATTAGGAATGAACGTGAACTCAAGACTGATGTGTTAAGATGAAGAACACTCTGAAATGGTTTAGGAATGTAGAATGTATGAAAGAAGAAAGACTAACAAAAAAATATGTGGAAGGTGTAATTGAAGAATACCAAGGAAAGTGTGGATAACCAGACACCTACCACGATTAATATAAGTTCTCATACAATAGAATGTGTAAACACCTTCACCTACCTGGGATCCATAGTGACAAGTGTTAATGATGCATCTATCGAGATTAAACGTCGAATATTCATGGCAAATAGATGCTTCTTTGGTCTGAGAAAACACCTTATATCTCGGTTGTTGTCCAGAAGGACAAAACTCACCATTTACAAGACACTGCTACGACCTGTCCTCACATATGGGTCTGAATGCTGGGTATTGAGTAAGAAGAACGAATCTTCCCTTCTAATATTTGAAAGAAAAATACTCAGAAAAATATTCGGACCCATACAGGAAAATGGATCTTGGAGAGTGAGATATAATGAGGAGTTATACAGCATATACAAAGAGCCCAACATCATAAAATACATCAAAATTGGGAGGCTACGTTGGGCGGGGCATGTAGCAAGAATGGGAGAAGAGGAAATGCCTAACAAAGTACTCTTCTCCAAGCCCCAAGGAAGACGTAGCGTGGGTAGACCGAGGCTTAGGTGGATGGATGGGGTGCAGAATGATGCAAACGTGATTGGCATCAGGGGCTGGAGGAGTGCATCCCAGGATAGGGGGGAATGGCAGCGACTGCTGGAGGAGGCTGGGGCCCACAGTGGGCTGTAGCGCCATTGATGATGATGATGATGAAGGAAAGTGTGGATAGATCAAGTGAATGATATTTTGAAAGAAGGAAACATAAAAAGTCAGAGAAAAGAGAAATCGTAGGAGTTGTATGAGAAAATATATGGATGTAGAAGAGGCAAAGAGTGTATGTCACGATAGAAAAGTCTGGTGCTCTCTCCTCTAAGCTTAGCCTGATAGGGAAATGGCATGATGGTATGTATGTCTCACATCTGATACCTTCATTCAACTGGTGGAATACGAACACACAATCTTCTGTTCAGTAAGCTGAGTTCACTAGCAGTGCGTATCATTTGTTAGCCCAACTTCCTAGACAGAAAAAGGTGGAAAAATATTTATTGAATTGTCTTTTCAATGAGAGACTTTTGGTGCAATATTTCCTCTGTTAATAAAAGTTCTTCGGTTCCTCGTCTAAAAGACTTCACGGTTCTTCGTCTTTATCAACCGAATATTGGCAAAAAATCCCAACTTGGCTGGGATGTTTTAGTGGATCCACCATATAGTCTGGACCTCCATCTTCTAATAATAATTTGTTTTGATCTTTGTAGAACTCTCCTAATTCACCAAATTTGAACTCCGGTCAAAACTACTTAGTATTTTGTTATCAAGTCACAGGAATTCTACAAGCGAGGAACCCTTCAGCTACCTAAAGATAGCAGATGGTCATCAATCAAAATAGCACAAATATAAATGATTAAATTTATTTCTAAGACAAGCAAATGATTTAAAGAAAGTTAAAAATATGAGATAATATATGTTACAACTCGATACTTTCCAGATAACATATAAGAACTCTTCTCTCAAAACTGTTCAAAATTTTTGTTGACTTAAGAGCTTCACATCTATATGCCAAAATGGTCTGGAAGACAGTTTTGTATAAAGGGAGAGTAAGTCATAGACAGTCGTATTTTTAATCATAAATTCATTTCATATTTACCTCCTTTACATTTACAAATGCCAGTCCAAATTTATCCACTGTGTTTTGATAAGTGACACAATTGGAAATGTTTTCAAATTCCTTCTTTTTTTTGACGTTTCCTTGTTTGGGTAAGGATATTTTTGTTTTGTCCAGTTCTAAAAGAACAGGATACCACAGCAGCTAAAAGACAATAGAGAAATTGTTTATTCAAAATTAAAATATAATCATATTTCAATTGATAGAAAGAATAAAAACCCAAGGAACTTATATAACGCTGTTTTGTAACCCAATTTCATGATTGTATTAAATTTTCATTGATAACTGTACAACCTATAGTTCAGAAATTCTAGGATGGGTCCTGTGGTGTTTTAAATGTCTTGTCTCAAAGGGATGGGGTAAAATTGTTTTTTTTTTACAAATCGAATAGTTTTTTAATAAATCCAAAAATTGTTTTTCTCTAAACTGACGTTCTAATTCCTAATTTTCATTACACTGACTTTCTAATATATTGTATGATTTGTATCTATCTTTAAATAGGCCAAGATCCACTATGAATTAATACTAATTACGAACATTTCATTTTAGGTATAAAAAAATCGAAAATCCAATTATCAAATACCCCATCCTAGCCACTGCAGACTTACGTAGTGACTATTGACAAACGTCACCAAATATTATTTGATTTTAACAAACTGCCACATTTTTGCTAATTTGTAACAAGATGTATTAATTTGTCATTATTGTTAGTTTTTTGTAATGTATTTACCTAAATAACTTGCTATTTATTAGAATCGAGGCTTATATTAAAGTTGACGTCGTTACAAGGTTGTATTGGGGCAAATTTTTGAACTGTCACAGGACTCATCCTAGAATTTCCGAAGTATAGTAGGTTTATTGCCATGTGGCAAGCTCTTATAACCCATATGTCAAAATGAAGTGAAAACCATACTCAAATAATTTTTTTTTAAATTGGTACCAATGGGAATCTAGCCCCTTACTTCCGAATCAGAAGACAGATGTCTTACCATTTAGGGCATCAAGCTCTCAGAACTATTCCTTTATCTGCACACCCCTCCCAGTTGGCATTAAAACATTATAAAAAGTTGGAATGACTTCTAGAGCTCCATAGATTTTCAGCTCTGTGGTCCAATGATTTACATGCTCACTTATGATTACGACTAACAGTTTCGATTCCCAGAGTTTACTCGGCTAGTTTTACTTGGAAGCCTTATTTCATCTGATTTTATTAATGTCCTGGTACCTCCATAGATCCACTCATGTAGCTCATGACTGAGCGTGACTCCCATGATAATCTCAGACGACTCCTCTCCATCCATCCCTGCACTCCGCGGCTCGAAAGACAGTTGTTAAGGGTTGCATCTCTCACTTGGTCAGTCCAATACATTGGGATTCTTCTTATGTGTCGTCCTTCCACGCCTCCAGTAACCACAAACCTCTACGAACTGTCTCTTTGGCCACGAACAAAGAATCGTCGACAATCTGTCGGTGATTCTCAGCATTTCGAGAATGGAGGCATTAGCTCGCCTTGCTGTCTATGGAATTTATAAGTTGCCTAGTGTAGTAGTTTAAAAAGACGGAAAAAACTTTTTTAAAGAACGAATAAGTCATAGGTATAATAATACCCCTTGAAACTAGTCAGAAAAATATATCTGAGTGGGTTTTAAACTGGATCTTCGGACACAGCTGCTCATGGTATTAACAAAACAATCAAGCACCTCACGTTTTCTTATTAAATGATTGTGATATTAAAAAAATTAACAATTCCAAGCACTTTTAATTCTATGTGCTGATGTATGATCATAATGATTGGAAGCGAATCATCTGATACAAAAAAAGATACAAAATACTTCATCCATTTGCAACGATTTACCTCAACTATGCTGAATTTTGACAGTAGCTATAATAAAAACTAAATATCAAAAACTTAACGTTGAATTGGAAATGGGGGTAACTGTATATAATAATTTATCAAAGGTTTCGGCTATACCTTTGTAGAAATCCATATTAGAATATTTAGCTATAAATTACTATGTTATCCCACTAATTACATCCATCACGGCTATATGTGTTTCTACATCCTATCCCGAGGCTCTCCTCTGACGGAATGATCCCAATTTGTTATGAGAGCAGTGTATGGTGTCATGTTACTGTAACATATAAGCAGTACTCTCATAACAAACCGGGATCATTACGTCTGAAGAGAGTCTTGGGATAGGAGGTAAAAACACGTGTGGCAGGGATTAATGTAATTAGGGGCACCCGGACTGAGTTTTCCGCACTTTTCTCAGTCTTAAAGCAAATGTGGGGTGCATCCATGTAAAGACAGATGCGGACGGAATCCTTCCCTCCCCACACTGACATACACATTCACATAGTAGGGCACATACACAATACATTCAGGGCGATGTTTGAGGGTAACAAGCGTCTGAGTGACTGTAAAGAGTCGCTCAAAAGGGGCTAATAACTCCTACTAGGGCTATAAACCTGGTAAGTTATATGCCGGGTGCCATTTTTTCCACAACTTCCAAAAAAATGTAATTAGTGGAATAACAAATTAATTCACTGTTAAATATTCGTAACTGTATCTCATTTGTTTCCAAAAGTTAAGAAACTGTGTAGTGAATAACAGGCTCCCTCATCTCACTAATTAGTAAGTTTTTGTATAGGATGCCCTGAAAAACTTGATAAACTAAAGGCATCATGAAATAAAAAGTTTGAAAACCACTGGTATAAGTCATAAAAGAAAACCAATGGTGTAAGTCATATATAAAAAGATAACAGAAATGAAATATTGTTGAACAGTTGGAAATATGAGCAGGATTTTAGGACTTTGGATTTATTCACGTTAAAATGTGAGGATTGGTGCCTATTTTTAAAAACTTAAGTCTATGGATATTTGGTTATATTTGAGGAAAACAAAGATCATTAAGGCCTTACCACTTTCAGATGCTTGGGATACTTGTTGGAGCGATCCTTTGTGATACACGGAGAACGGTACGGGTTCGTAAAGAGTTGCCCTCTGTCCCCGTGCAGCAGCAGGGTACCGTTCCAGGGCATAGCACAGCCCCCACTGGCTCCCGGCTCTCGTACCACCACCTTTTCTCCAGAGCTACTGTTTAACGCGAAGGACATTGTCAGGGCTGAAAAATTAAAGAAAAAAATCAATCATTCCATTTTGGAAAACAGAAACACAATAATCATTCACTCCTGGAAACAAAAGCAACATCAATCATCATTTAAAAACAAACATGAGTTTCGTTGTTCTAGATTGATATAGTTACAACAAATTATTTGCCGACTACTGCATAATGAAAGTACGCAGATTGGGCAATCGGTATGGACATTCTATTATATTTCATACAAATTTTGACTACTTACAGAATTAAAGTGAAGAAGTTGTTCTTACACAATAATTTTTATTCCAATATGATCTGTTTTCAATATTAAAAGCAAACCTCGCAGCAAAAATACAAAATGTAAGGAAAAAAATAATAAAATTCGGAAACAAAAAAACAATGAAAAATATTGTACCTGCCACACCAAAATTAGGAAGATTTATGAAGGAGGTAACATCCGGATAGTACGGCATGCAAGTAGCCCCAGAAAAGCTTCCCGATCTCCAAAACACTCTGCTGTTGCCCTGCCAAATGCCACAGCCTGATGCTGTGGCCACACAGATGGGTTGTTCATCTTTATACGATAAAGAAGGAAAACCCATTAAGCCTGAAACAATAACAATCATAGATATGAAAAACTTTACATTAACAGCTTACAGCCGGCCGATAATTTCAATAGATATTTATTTGCCTAGGACGGGCAATTTTCGTGCAAAAACGCATGTTTTCCAAAATTTATTAAAATCGTCGAAAATATTTTATTGGTGAATCGATTTTAATGAAATTTTCAAATAGTGCACAATAGGATGCATTTGAAGTGTTGGTGAAATAAAAACGAAATTTTTATGTATAATTACGCTTAAATACGAGGGTGGTCCGATAAGTACTTAGCCTACAAAAGAATAACAAAAATTTTGGAAAAGTGGCGATTTATTTCTCAACATAATCTCCTTTGAGTTCGATACACTTGACCCAGCGATGCTCCAACATCTTTAACCCGTCTGAAAAATACGTTTTCTGGAGGTCTGCAAAGTAGGCCTCCGTGGCGGCGATAACCTCCTCATTCGACTCAAATTTCTGCCCGGCGAGTGACTTTTTCAAATTTGGAAACAAAAAGAAGTTGCACGGGGCCAAATCCGGAGATTACGGTGGATGGGGCAGCAGTTCGTAGCCTAATTCTACCAATTTGGCCGTGGCGACGGCAGAGGTGTGAGCCGGTGCGTTGTCATGATGGAAGAGCACTTTTCTCTTCGCCAAATGGGGCCGTTTTTTCTGCAATTCGGCGTCGAATCGGCCCAATAATTCGGCATAGTAGAGCCCTGTGACCGTTTTGCCCTTCTCCAGGAAGTCGATGTAGATCACACCTTTTGAATCCCAGAAAACGGTGGCCATCACCTTTCCGGCCGATAGGACAGTCTTCGCCTTCTTCGGAGCACGTTCGCCGGGTGAAATCCACTGTTTCGACTGTTCCTTGGTTTCGGGTGTGTACCAGTGTATCCATGTTTCGTCGACGGTCACGAAACGACACAGAAACTCCTTCGGATTGCGCTTAAACATCGTCAAACACTGCTCTGAAGTGATCTCACGGTTGCGCTTGTTGTCCGGAGTGAGCAAACACGGCACCCATCGCGCTGACAGCTTTCTCATGCCCAATACTTCATGCAGGATATGACCCACGCGGTCTTTTGAGATGCCTACTGTCTCAGCTATCTCGCGCACCTTCGATCGGCGGTCTGCCAATAAGAGATCATGGATTTTTGTCACGTTATCCTCCGTGGTAGCCGTTTTCGGGGCACCTGGGCGTGGCTCATCAAAAACCGACGTGCGACCACGTTGAAACTAGTTCAACCAATTTTTGACGGTCGCCATCGAAGGAGAAGAATCACTGTACACAGCATCCAAGCGCTCTTTGATTTCGCTGCGCGATTTCCCTTTCAAAAACAAGAATCGAACCACCGACCGATATTGCTCTTTTTCCATTTTTCTCAAATCCGCGGACACGCTCGCTTCCACACGCGGTCAAAACAAAACTACGCGTCCGATTCGGCTGAAATTTTGACAGTAGCTGTCAACGAGAATGTACTACGCGATAAAAAATTGCTCTTGCGATAGTGGTTCCATCGGGCGGTGAGGCTAAGTACTTATCGGACCGCCCTCGTAGTTGCAATAGTTGAATGAAACTTGGGGTGGACACTTGGTGAGATCAAGGCTGGCTATAGTCAGTTGCTCAGAGCTCCAAATATCAACAAAATTTGCACTTCATTTGTAAAATAGATAAACCATTAGAGAAACAAAGTCCAATATGAAAACTATAATCTCAACCATTTTTTGATCAAATTATCATTTTTAATTCTTAAAGCAAAAACATAACTGTATTTTGTAAAGCGAATTATCGTTTTTAATTTTATTATTATTATAAGAAACTGAAGATAAAAAATACATACAAGGGTCCGCTTTCACCTGAACGGCAGGCATACGAAAATAAAATTGGGACTTACCCATAGCACAAATTTAACATTTCTTAAATGAAACTTGATACAATATTTACGAAAATAAGAAAAGAGAAAGGCAACTCATTGGGCACGAAAATGGCATGGCTTTTATAAACGCAAGCCTGTCTGCTCTTGCAAAATTTGCAGACGAGACAATTCCACCACATAACCATATTTCCTAATGAATTCCTCTCCAAGTTCAATGCATAAAGAACTGACTTCAAATTTTAAAATTAATTGAAAACATCATCATATGCAATGTTCGTATTGAGATAGGCAGAGAAAATAGATCTTCACATCATTATATCCTGGCACACATGTTTCGGCTCTGCCACGTCAATACACCTCATCATGCATACTCTTCTATTATAAATGATTTTCGCTCTTCTCTCTTTCAAAATTTGATACATTTGGGTTACATATCACATTTTTTTAGATATTCCAAAACTTCTTGTATTTTTGTAAATCTTGTCAATTTTGTAAATTAAAAATGTCAGTGAAAAAATAAAATCTTATATAATGGCACCAATATCCAAATATCACTCCAAGAGTGCTATATGAATTTATGTTCGACAACTAAGAACAAATGTCACTCCATGAGTAAACCTATGAAATTGTTGGACAGTTAAGAACAAATGTCACTCCATGAGTGCCTTATGAAATTGTTAGGCAGCTATGAACAAATGTAACTCCATGAGTGCCCTATGAATTTATGTTAAGCAGCTAAGAACATACGAGTATATCACTCCATTAGTGACCTGTTATGTTAGGCAACAAAGAAATCATGAGTGTCGTAAGATCAAAACAATGCAAAGAAAACAAATACATTCTAGATCTTACTAGAAATCAAACTCAGTATGCAAGAATATCAAGCAAACATGCTAACAGGTGAAAACAAGAGAAAACTTTTTAAATTATTTAAAATATCTTTAAAAGCTCAACAATTTAACTATACGTATTTTGTACAAAACCACAAAATATTATATTTGCAGAAATACAAATAAAAGAAAATATTGTTGAAATCGTAAAAGTTATTTGATAGCAATAGGCGAATATTATGGTTTAGTCTTGTTATAGAAGAATATTTAAGTAAAAAAATCTAATGTTTACCTGTAACACGTGAATTGTGCGGCTGGAACAGATGGTAAGGGAAAAACACAACTGCATTTCCTTGCTTGGAAGTCAACAGTGGAGATTTACTGCCAACATTAAAGTAGGCCACAATCCCACTCGTGTAACCGACCATTATAGTTGTATGCCCTTTATCTTGAGACCAAAGAATTTTAGTTGCTTGGTATTCACTTCTTCCCAACAGAGCTGCATCATTTTGATAAAGCTGCAATATTGCCACAGGCTCTGTTTTATATACATTTTCTTCCTCATCAGACAAAGAAGTTGGATCGCAAACAGCGAAAATATATGCAAATCCATTGGAACAGGCAACAGCCAACAATCCCATTCGTGTTGGATTACTTGTTGGTGTCAGATCCATACAGTCATCGTCACATCCAGAGGGACACCAACACATATCCCACACTACACCGTAACTATGTGCTATACACATTTTCATAACAGCGGGTTGTAAACAAGATTTATCTCCTGTTAAAAGATTTCCCGCATCCCAAATTTGAATCAGTCCATTGTGAGCATAATTTGAATCTTCTTTATATCTGCTTTCTATACTGCGGTCAGCTGCTACAGTCAAATACCTATTCTGTCTGTTTCCTGGCACCCAACAAACAGACCACACGGGACCTCCACACCAGAATGTTTGAATGCCATCTACTAATTCTGATTGAAACAAACTGAATTTTCGCCAGCTCAGTTCAATTTCATCTTGAGATTCATCTCCGATTTGGGTTATGCTACATGACTCTTTCCAGTTGGGAAGATATTCCTTTACTTGGTCCGATGTCAGTTTGGTATAAGCGTTACAACACATATCATCAAAAAGACATGTCGAATGATTTTTCATATTTATTCGTTTGGTCCAGTTTTTGAAAATATCAAGGTCTCTTTGTAACTCTATATCCATGGAGTAAAGCGGAAAAGGATTTTTTCTGGAAACACGGCTATCATTTTTTGTGATGTAGAATGCAAGTTTTTTCTTTTTTCTCCTTCTAGTGTGTGTTTCATCGTCATCTTCGGAATAATCTTCAGAATCAGACTTATAGACCGCGGATTCACAATCAGAAACCACTTCTTCCTCTTCAACTTCTTTCTCCTCGAACTTTTCTAAAAACTTGGTCTGATCCTTGTGATTATCTTTTATATGCTGGTGTATATCCACCTCAGTTTCACATTTGTGAGAACATACATTACAAGTGAAAAGTACAGATGGTAAATATGAACAAGTCTTAAGGTAGTGATCCATCATTGCTTCAAACGTAGTCGTAACGTAATCACATTGGGGGCGTGTGCAAACTGCTTGACTGTTTTTTTCAAGCTGTCTTTTCCATGACATTTGCGCCGGATTATTAGCTTTGCTATACCACGGCTTCGTATAAAGTTCGGAGATCTTAGTAACTTGCAACATTTCCACACTCTTAAAGGTTTCCCTAGCTTTTGTTGCTGATTTTCTTGCCATCTTCGAGTCTTCTTCATTCAAAACTAATTTTGCTTTTTTGTTCTCTATACGAGAATGGGTCGAAATATGATATTTCATTGACTGAGGTAAAATTTGCGCTTGACACATTGGACAACTCTCTTTGATTGCTTCAATTTCCTCTTCAGTTTTTTGACACAGAACCAAGTGTGACATAAAACCACGTGCAGACGCTCGTACTTCTTTACATTTATAGCAGGTGAATTTAGATTTCTTGTTTTTCGTTAAGAAATTGTAGACTGCAGTGTCATCAGTCAAATCTAATGGCGTATCTCCTTTGATCCAAGCCATATAGTCATGATGTTTCCATTTATGATCATCCCAATCCTTTGCAATCATTACTTCAGAACACACTCCACATTCAACTTGTTTCCGTTTTTTTCTTTTTGCTGGTTTTTTGTTTGAACCCGATTTCTTCGATTGATGGGCTATACTTGATAATGGCACATCTTCACCAGAATCAGACATAAAATTTTCATTATTTGATTTATCAAGTGTTTTCTTTTTCCTACTACTGCTATTGTTTACCACTAACGATTTTGTTTCTTCACATTTATCTTTATTAGGTTCAAATGGTATCTCTAACGATTTTGTTTCTTCACATGTATCTTTATTAGGTTCAAATGGTATATCTTTCTCTGTGTTTATAATTTTTGGTGTTTGACTAACAATATGTTCAAATGAATATAAATATGGAATTTTCCTTTTTCTTCCTCTGCTCTTAGGTACAACGATATTTGTATCAACATCAGAAGGTTTTGTCAAATATTCTTCATTATTATTTCTTATTTCTATTGCAACAGGTTTATCATTATTAACTGATGCCTCTTTTTCATTTTCTATTTCTTTTTCCTTGTTTTGAAGCTCTGTATCAAAGGACATTTTCACTGATTCAGCTAATGAAATATTCAAATCTATTCTGTTTTCCTCAATTCCTTCTGAAACATTATTTCTAATAAAGGCACTTTCGTCTCTCCTAATCCTTTCAATTATTCTCTTTTTAGGAGCTTTACAAACTGATTTCACTGATACGTGACTTTCACTATTAATAGAAGTATCTTCATTATCAGTTTTTGGAAGAACTTGCAATTCTTTTTGGACGGTTGAATCTTTTAAAATGTGACCGTCATTTCCACTTTCAAAGTTTATTTTATTTTCAATTAAACTAATATCATCAATTTTCGTTTCCATTTCACAATTTGGTTGAATATCTGAATCCAAAGGGCACTGCTCGACTGGCAGAGAAGGGGAAGAGTTGACTGTGTCCTCCTTAGAAATCTTTTTTTTTTTTCTTTCGATTTGTAAATTTGGAATTCTTCGTTTACGGTTATTTTTCAACACAGTGGTTTCTTTAACTTGATCCGGCACTGGACTCACATCTTGACGAATTGAACTATCATTAACATTTACAACAGGGTCTGGGTTTTTTTGTTCAATAGAAATAATATCCCTAGATGAACTCTCATCATGATCTAAATGAAAATATCCAGTTAAAATTGATTGATTTTTTTTCTCTACTTGTTCAAACATGCTGGATGAAATTTCTAAGTAATTTTTTGAACTATTTGTTGATTGAGTGCTGTCTTCGAAAGACTGAAGTGTTTCACTCTTATTTTCAATTGTAGAGACTTCATTGTTCAAATTTTTATTTGAAAATGTGTCATCTTCTTCTCGTTCCATTGAGTTTTGAGTAATGAAACTGTCTTGCGTAACATTTTCTACTTTATCCGGTGAAAATGGAGAGTTGTAACTGTCACAAAACATGCTTTCATCTCTTTCTATTGAACTGTCTTGACTCGCACTGATATCAAGTTTATTATCTTCATCTGCTGAATCTTCAGCAGGAATACTGTTGTCAAACGCATCGGATTGTATTAAATTATCAATATTTGCATTTTCCTCATGCTGGAATAAATTATTAGAAACTATATTATTGTCAATAACATCCCCAGCTCTATTTAATAAAAGTGTATTACTTATATCTTTATTTGTTGTATTACTAATATTTTCATCATTTGATTTTCCAATCATATTGATGTTAAATAAATTTTCCTCATTTAAAGTTTCAAGTACAACTGGGCTTTCAGTCACATCTGTATGTTTTTTAATATTTACAACTTCACACGCTGTATCAATCGATTCTTTTATAACTCCATCACTTATATTTTCATTTGAATTAGTCAAATCACTGTTGTTAGATATATTTTCCTCTAAGCTTTGTGAATATTCAATAATTATTACATTATCAGCTACCACATTTTCATCCTTTTCTATTGACTCCTCAACGCTATAAACAAAACGTTCTTTTCCTTGTAAATTTTCAACTTCATCATTATTTTGACTCTGAACATTTTCCGAAGAGATATTTTCACGTTGATCCAATAGGTTTTCAACATCAACATCTGTATACACGCTTTTGAAACTTGATTCTGAATAACTATCATTTGTAGCCGTATGATTTTCAAGTAAATTAGATTGATTTTTGTTAATTTCATCGATATCATTTTGAGTAACAGAAGTCTCATCAGAGATCAATTTTATATCGATTTCATTAGAAATATTAATAACTTCCATTTCATCTTTTGCTGTTAAAGTGTCAATCATATTTTCAGATACTTCCATCATTATACTATGATTTTCCACGGTTTGTTCACTTTCATTTCTAGCTGTAGTTCCGCTACAAAATATTTCTATTTCATTCGTTGACTTCTTATTACTACATTTATTTCTTCTTTGAATGTTCAAATTAGGAATACGTCGCCTACGATTAATTTTGTTTGATTGTTTTATTTTACTTGTTTCTTGGTAGGAATCAATCTCACAACGAGATTCCTGGGCACTTGCCGAATCAGTATCAATATTACTTATATCTACAGTCTTAACAGAACTTTCATCTTTGAGAGATTTATTATTTTGGTCTGATTTTGGATCTGTTTCAGCCATATGGCAGGGTATTTCTACTGCGATAGGTGAATTTTCATTCAAATCTATAATATTATTTCCTCTAGACAGCGCATTATTATCGGTGCTTATTAAGTTCGATGACGGTGTAGGTTTCATTATAAGAAGTATGTTATCAGAATTCAAATTCTTCTCAACATTAGAATTGAAAGAGCATTCTGATAAATCAAGAGTATTCACTTGTGCTTGATTGTTTTCACGAAGAGTATTATTTTCAAAACATATTTGACTTGATTCAAAAGTATTAAGTGCGCTATTTTCAACAACAGCAATATTTTCAATATTCAAAATGGTTATAACCTCGTTTAATTTTTCATGATTACTACTCACATTTAGGATAGTAACACTTTCAGACATAACTTTATTACCAGATGTAATAAATGGCGATCTCTTAATTTGTTCGATATTTAAGGAAAAACCACTGTCGTGTAAAGTACTGGACTCACTAATTGTCAATTCATCACCAGATAAATATTTTTTACCTTTTGATTTGATGAAATTTTCATTATCGTCATTTGGAAAACTTTGATTTATATCAGCAACAACTTCAATTATTTCTGTAGTATTATTTTTGTAGCTTTCAGACATAGGATTTGATTTGTTATTTATAACTTTGCTTAAATCATTTTCTGATTCACATATTAATATATGATTTTCATATGTATAATTATTTTCTAATTTACATACGTACGCATCACTTTCACTTGCAAGTTTGTCACTTCCTTCAAGATCTTGAGTCTTAGTACAAGAATCGCTTTGACTTATTATTTCAGAACCTACCAAGGATTTCCCTTCTTCTGTAATAACTTGATAATCGCTTTTGATACAAAGATCTTTTGATTTGTCAATTATATCAAATGTGACAGGATTATCGTTTGTCTTTTTTAAGTCAATTCGAGGAAGAGAATCTATGTCAATTAAATTTTCTGAAATAGAACTCGAGGAAGAAATAAGAGGTGATGTTTTGTCATCCAATGATTGATCCGTAATATCTTGACTTAGGCATTCACGTATTTGATTACAGTCTTCATTGATAGTCAAATGTTGACCTGCTGATTCTTCTTTAGATGTAGAAATACAATTTTCTTGACTTTTCAAAACATTTCCATCAACTTCTAAACTTACATTCTTAACTTGTTGATCTTCGTGATTCTTGTTACTGTGTATAGTTTCTTTTTCATTTTTGTCAAGCAAATTGGTAGAATTGATTTCCAAATTATCAGAAGTTAATCTGCCATCGTTTTCATAAGTCGTAATTACTAAATTTTTTGTATCATCCGTCTCCATCACTTCACTTTGGTAGAAGTCTTCTTGTAATATATAAGTCTGAAGATTATTTTTATTTGGAATATCAGAAGAAGGTTTTAGTTTGACAGCACTTGAATTTTCAGTATCCAAACTATTAACTATTTCATTGTCATAAAAATCTTCTACGGTGTTACAATTCTGAAATTTTATTTCTTGAGGATTAACAATAAAAGTAGAATCTATATTAGAAACACTGGGTTCATTATTTGAAAACTTTGTAGTCTGAGAAACATCGGTGGTAGAATCAAAGGAGAGATTGTTGGTTAATTCAATGCCTCTCGAAAAATCATAATCTATTTTTACTGAAAGTTCACTAGGTAGAGTTTGTATTAAATTAACATTATGGCATTGTGGGGTTGGAAGGTCGATACTATTTGGTTGAGTTGTCTTTTTTTTCCTTGAATATGTTCGAATAATGTTGCTTTTAAATTTTTTAATAGCTGCATCTCTAGTATCAAAAATCTGGCAAGAACTTGATTCTGTCTCATTCTTTATTTTACTCTGTTCTAGATCTTCAATCAATGGTTTAGTTGAACTATTGCGAGAAGAGCAAATAGTTTTATTTTTAATGTCATCTAAACCTTGACAAACATTACGATCAAAAATAAAATCTTGACTCGATCCACCAGGAGATTCAACAATCACAGAGGTCTTATTTTCTTGGTCTACTGGCAGAGATGAACTTGGAGTATTTTGATCAGTTTCGACAGAATACATATTTTCTGATAAATCATTTGCATCTTCAAATTTATCTCTAGAAGTGTCTTTATCCCAATCAGTGTCTTTTGAACCTCCAGGTTTCTCCACACCGTGCATCACAAAATTCAATTTCACTCTGTTTTCCTTCAAATTTTCTGTATTATTCAATTCTTTTAATTGATTATCATTATTTTTTGTATTTGACTGTTTGTTTTCCAACTCAACTTTTTCAGCAACATCACACTCTGACCGAGTACGTTTATGGAATAATTTTAACAATTCAACAATCTGTTGAATAGGTTTTACAGGTTCAACTGAATACACAACTGGTGATCTCTGTGTTGGATCAATTTTATTTTTATTAAAACTTGATTCTTGGATAGCATTTTTTTGTTCTATCCTTTGGGCTTGATCATTTTGAGCAGAGCTATTTCCTATTTCTGTAACTTCAATCAAATTTTTATTTTTATATCCGAGATTTACTTGTGAAATGGAAACATTTGAAGACGTAACATTGTGTAACCTTGTAGGTGAACTACTATCAGATCTAATCTCTTGATTTCTTACTGCAACATTTCTGTTATTATTTGTTTCTAATATCCTGCTTTTTGGACTCTTAGTTAGAATTCGTATATCACTGTTTATTTCGATCAATTTCTTCTCCATGTTTCCTAAATGTGAATGAGAAAGTAAATAATTTGGTAATGGTTTTTGAGAGAAATTAAGCACGTGATTCATTCCTGAATTTGTGTTGACTATTTTTTCTTTTATTTTGTGCTGAGGAGTACACAATTCATCATTATTTTTGATATTTTTTTTCTCTATGTTTCCAAGAGGTGAACCCAAAGCCCTCGCTGTAACAATATTATTAGACAATCTTTTAGGAGAATTAATTACAGGTATTATATTTTCAAGTTGAGTTGCTGTTTTTGAGTTAGTGTTTTCATTTATTTTAGGTGATTCTGTACCTTTTGAGTTTATGTTTTCATTTATTTTAGGTGATTCTGTACCTTTTGAATATCTCCTCGTGTTACTATATTGAATAATATTCTTCTTCGTAGAATCATTGGTCACATTTTTAATTGTGTCCACTGCATTTTCAACTATAATATTCTCAGTCGATGCTTTTCCACTGGTTTTCTTGGTATATTTGTTTAAATTTGCAGTGTTTCGAGATGTTTTAACTATATATTTTTCTTGTTTTTCCATTATATATATTTTTTTACAGTCATCACTAACTTTTTTACAGTCATCACTAACTTTTGTTACTTCACTTTGAAGAACTTCCGACTGTTCACTGGTTGGACATGTCGATATTTCTTCTCCATTCCCCTCAGAAATGTGATGAACTGGTTCTACTGTTTCTCTGTCTACACTTATATCAATAGAATCAGACAATGTATTAAGTATTAAATCTATATTTTCATGTTCAGAATTAGTCTGAGGAACAATGTTCTCTTTGTAAAAGTAATTTTTAATCGCCGATCCCGATGAAATAGCTTCAAACGGTGGCAATTCTTGTTTGTTTGAATATTGATAATTCTGATGTGCAGTGTTTAAAAAGTTAATTGCTTCTCTTTCAATATCACTGTCTATAGATATTTCATGAGGCAGTGATTGTTCCATATTTTGATCTTTGTCCGAATAATCCAAATTGGCAACCTGAATCAAATTGATTTTTTCGATTTCATCCGAATGCACTTCTTCCGCATAATCGAAGGAATCATCATAATTTTGGGCCGCATCCTCTTCTATAACAAAATGTGAATCGGCACTTGCGGAACTATCGACAATATTTGTGTGTTGAACAATTATGGGCTGTTGAACGTTTGGTTTGATTCTTCCTGAAAAATGTTCCTTTTGAGCAACAGATACAGTATCAGAAACGTTCTGTATACTAATTAACTGGCTTGGTTCATATGTATTACACTCATATACCTGTGGTGGCATGTTTAAATAACTTTCACCTAGTTCTGTTGCTGTACCACTTGTTTTAGGTAACACAAAACTTTGTTGTAGTTGATTATCTACCAAATTATTAAAACGGGTGGATAGATTGCTTTCAGAGTTGACACCATAAACAAGAGGCGGAACGGTAACATTCTGAAAACTGCTATCTTCAGCATTCTCTACATAATGAATGTTAGAATAATTGTCTATTGGACACTGAACACTTTCAGTTGTTGGAAGTTGATTAATTTTTGTATATCCACCGATATAACTTGAAATATCTTCTTTGGGACTAAACACCAAAGATGATGTAACATAAGAAATTGTTTCCATGTTTGTTGAGTTTTTTGTCACTGCAGGAGAAGCTGGCTTCTGTAAATTTATTATTCCTTTAGGCGTTATCGGTATCAGATCAGGAATTCTCGATGAAGTCAAAGTAACTGCAGCCTCTGTTATCTTTTCACCTGTACCATCGCAGATCTTTTCAGACGTAGATGTTTTATCCGCAATCTTTTGCGTCAATTTATTATACAGTGATTTCTTTACGTTTTCTGATATTCCCGACTCTTTCGGTTTAGACAAAGGTGTCGATGATGATGTAACTGTAATAAATATTACAAAACAAATTTTACTTTATATAAAAATAATTAAAATAGAAATTATTATTCTACAAAAATAATATTTTGCCTTTATCAAATATCCCTACTAACTCTCCATCACTATGAAAAAAATAATCAATATTAAAAAATAGACGGTGTCTGAAAGTAAGATAAAATCCAGAATATCAATAATGAATAACATTTCTACCATATACTATATTGCAGAGTTCAGGGTAGAGAGGTAAAAATAGACATTATTCACATTTAAGTATCAAATCATTCTTTTTTACAATATAAATAAATGCCAAATCTTCGGGAATAACATTACTACACTGATTAATTCAGTGGTTAAAAATCGCTTTAAAAACCAACTTTAATTGTAAACTCTGTTGAGTGAATCTAAGAAACCTCTGGAAGGCAATCAATCATCTTTCATATACTCGAGAGGAAATCTATTAATGTTATTTTTCAATGTAATAAATAAAGTTTAGATAAATTAGAGGTAGTTATTCTCAGTTTTTTGTAAAAAAGAATACACAAAATTGAAAAGAAGGTATATATGTTAGTGTATGCAGATGGTCAGTGAATGTTAAATGTATACACCTTCACTAAAGTAATTAGTGATATGTACTACAGTGTTAACTGTTCGCATTCAAGATGAAAGTGTGTTTCCACTACTCGTCATTAATGAACGTTCTTAAATATGAACATTTATATGCAACTGTTGTTCTTTCACTTTGAAATGTAAGTCTTTGAAATGCAAAGTAAGAATGGTACTTTATGCACTTTAAAATGTCATAACTCCTTGACTTGCCGCAATAAATAAAAACATTTATCAAAAGGTTTTTTTATCATATTATGTTAACTTTACTTCTTTCCCAACCCCAGTAAGTAAAAATTAACAAGCACTAGACAGACGCTCAAAAGTGAATATGGATTTATCATTTTCAAACAAACAATTTCTTCCACATTCACTATTTACTTAAGTGAAGGTGTACATTAACTATACTTGAGAAATTGTAGCATGGTACCTGTGACAGTTCACAAATTTGCCCCAATACAACCTTGTAACGACGTTCAGTAATTTTAATTATTTTATCAACTTTAATATAAGCCTCGATTCTAATAAATAGAAAGTTATTTAGGTAAATACATTACAAAAAACTAACAATAATGACAAATTAATACATCTTGTTACAAATTAGCAAAAATGTAGCAATTTGTTAAAATCAAATAATATTTGGTGACATTTGTCAAAAGTCACTACGTTAGTCTGCATTGGCTAAGGATGGGGTATTCGATAATTGGATTTTCAATTTTTTTATACCTAAAATTAAATGTTCGTAATTAGTATTAATTCATAGTGGATCCTGGCCTATTTAAAGATAGATACAAATCATACAATACATTAGAAAGTCAGTATAATGAAAATTAGGAATTAAAACACCAGTTTCGAGAGAAAAAAATTGCGATTTATAAAAAAACTATTCGATTTGTAAAAAAAACTATTTTACCCCACCCCTTTGAGACACAACATTTCAAATGTCACAGGAACCATCCTACATCTTCTCAAGTATAGTAACAGTTTTCATTCACTGTGAAATATACATACATTAAAATGGTAGATTAGAAATAGAGCGGCAATGAGTATTGAAACAAGTTTTATCAATTCTAAATTATGACTCACCGCTTTTATTCTTGTCTTCTTTACTTTTATTAGAATCTTGTAAATTACTTATATCAATTCCCATTTCTTTTAACATCGCTGGTGACAATATGAAAACTTTGGTTTTCCCCATAGACATTTTATGAACTTTTTCTTCGGTGTTACTGGCATCATCTTTGTGATCAGATTTATTTGACACGGGAGTAGTTTTTGGTGCGAGAGATTTTTTCTTTACGGTATTTACACTCGGAGCGAGCCTTCGACGTCTGTCTTTTGCTGGTACTGCAGGATTTTCAGCCATTTTTATTAAATTGTCGAATCTTCAATCTGTAATAAAAATATTAACATAAACAAAATTGAATTATTTTGAAAAAAGAACACTTTGTAAAAAAAATCATCAGCATACTTTTGCTTTATTTTCAAAATTACTTAGTATAAGAACCTAACCAACAAATAGCCATGATTATTTTTTTAATATCGATAATCATAATTTTCAGTATAAACTATACAAAGGTAACATTTATTGGAAAAAATCCTAATTAAATTAAAATCTGATAATACATTTAATATTAAATATTTCACTTATGAAATATTTACAGCTTTTGTGGAACTCTACAATGATAATTATAAGATTTACTTCATAAATTTTACTAATACAACAGTATTACTGCAACTCAAGTTTTAACCTCCTTCCCCAAACTCTCCGTCAGACAAACCAACAGATTATTAACCTATTTAACCTGAGAATTGCATGAGTCGGAATCTGAGTAATAGTTGGGAGATGCTTTTTTTAAACTTATTGGCTACATAAATTACATTATGAACTTTGTACCATCTAGTACAAATAGCGTATACTATGATGAGAAATCCCCGTAGGTATTATTTCCAAAAAGTCTACATTTAAGCACAGTACCCAGCGGTAATACACATAGTTTGTAGAGCGTCGCCTCTGTCATTCATACACGTGTTCCGTTGCGATTTGTCAGTCGTTACCGGACCGGACTGTTAGCGCATCGTGCGAGAGACTCGACAAACAATTTGGCGACTCCACAACACTGGTGGAAGGATGTAAGGTTGGGGAGTCTAGAGGAAAAAGGACAGACATTTTTTGTTACATTATTTGTACTATTGACCATATGATATTTTTCTAAGAAATAATATATTTTAAGAATAAGAAAAACAACAACTTATTTGTAATTTGTGTTATCAAACACTGTTTATTGCAATTTTTGTAACGGTATAACCCTACCGGTTTCAAGGCTTTCACCTCATCATCTGGGGAGCACGAACAAGACTGAATTCGGTTCGAACTGGTACCGACATACACCCTTCTAATGGTAAACATTCGGGTAGAAGCCAGGGGGTATACCTATAAATGGAGCAGTCCTATTTATAAAAAACATATACGAAATAACCAAAGAAAATCCAAGTTTTAATCTCCGGAAACTCTTATTTAACGGGAAAGGCAAAAATGGAATACTTAGCAACAGTGGTGTGTATAAACTTTTATGTGCTGACTGTAATAATTTCTATATAGGAAAGACAGGAAGATCGTTTGAAAAGAGATTTCGTGAACACAAATCCTCTAATTTATTCTGAAATGGCTAATCATTAACACCGTGAAAACCATACATTTTCTATCGATGATGCCAAATTCTTACATGTCAGTAGTAACAGAAATAAATTCGACACATTCGAGGCCCCAGAAATTTTTAAGTCAGTGCATCGGGGTGAACATCTGGCAAACACATATATCTCAAGAATCTCTCCGCTGCTCGCCGAGATTGTCTCCTCCCTCCCTCCACCCACAGACCTCAACCTGAATGTTTACCGTTAGAAGCATGTATATCGGTACCAGTTCGAACAGAATTCAGTCTTATTTGTGCTCCCTGATGAAGAGGTGAAAGCCTTGAAACCGGTAGGTTTATATCGTTACAAAAAGTGGAATAAACAGTGTTTGATAAAACAAATTACAATATCTTTAAACCTCCACAATGTTAATGCCTTAACTATAAATAATATAATAACTTATTTTATTTTTTATCAAAAAAATTTACAAAACAGTAAAAACATTGTTTTCAGATAAGGCATTGTTTTCAGAAAAAAATATCTTACATTATCTCTTCAAAATATGTATTGCACCAATCATCAATTTATTTGTATTAAATATATATAGTTTTCATTTTAGAATCAAGCCATAAATTTGATTGCAATATTGTTTTTTTTTCACACTTTTTTCTCATAATTATCAAATTACGAAATCATAAGTCAAAACATGAAAAAATGAGAAATCCTATAAATTGCTATTTTTCATAAATTTCTTACGAAAAATCTATTACATGAAAGATAAAGTGATAAAAGCATGACTATTTTACTTAATGTGAGATATCTAAATATAGTAGATGGCGGTAAATACTAAATTTAATCTTATTTTACTTTTCCTTTCATTAATATTTTCATTCGCTTGATCCAATCATACTTTCATTGGTCTTTCTTTCACACATCTTTCACTCAAATTTGCACTATTTATCTATAGTATTTCTTTATTTATTCATTCTGTATGCCCAAACTATCTCAGCAAACTTTCTTTAACTTACAAATTCTGGTAGTATCTAGTTCAAATATATATAAAACTTAAATATATTATTTCATAAAATTATAAAAAAATTTGGTATAAAAGTATAAAACATATTAAGTGATATTGTGCCAATAGATTTTTTAAATCGATAATAAATAAATAAAATAAAATCATTTTCTCAAAAATAAAATAATTACCTTAATTTTTCCAAAATTATATTTATTTTCAGGGAATTTTTAATAAAAGTAAAATTTCATTTCAAAATTGGTTCCATTGCAAGTTCTACTTTTAACAGGTTCACACGCATTTCATTTCGATCATTCCTCCAAACTGTTTCCATAATAGAAAATAATGCGTTACTAACTGTGATAGATAAATATTTACTTACGATTGTTTTCGCCTTTAACTGTCTTAAATGTGACAGAGCATTAGTCTTTTTTTCGTAATTCTGGAAGATATCGGTCAATTCAACTTTCAGTATACTTCCTACTTGAGATTCTTCAATTCAATTCATTTGTTATTGAAGATAAAGGTATTTAAATGTAAATATATTTGACAAAATTTTGTGGATACAAAATTTTCATTAGCTCAAAGAAACTAATTAAAAACCCGAAACCCAAAGAATTGTCACAAAACTCTTAAGTCTTCGATGCACAATGATACTGTTGACAACCTACTCAAAACCTTATCAATGACTCACTGGTTCATAGGCATTTATATAAAAATAAAAAATATTATACATGTTATATATGGTGAGAATCTTAAGATATGAAAGAAAAACTTGAAATCAAAAGGAATTTTCATAATGAATTGCATTAGAAAAAATCTCATGTGGCATATCAATAAGGTGAGCTGTCAAAAAATCATGAATCAAAAAATGTGAGACATTAAAACTATGAAAACTCTAATCAAAATATGAAAAAAAAAACAACAAGTCTAGTAATATTAAGTAAAAACTGATCAAGCCCTTAGAAAGATTACAAAAAACAGGAAATTTATAGGATTTGAACCAGCAGTCGCATATCTCACCATATTATAAAATAGTGTCGTCATAACCACGAGGCTATCAATGACAAGCTTGTTCCCGACAAAAAGTATTATATGTTTAATATTATTAAATATAAAAACTAAAAATATATATAAATTATCGATTGAAACGTGCTAATTGATTGAATTAGAAGATAAATCTAAATGCACCACATTGACTCTGTCTACTTGAACTAACACATTTTTAGTGATAACGGCCAGACTTGGATATTTATAAAAGCTAAAAATATAAAATAGAAAAAGAAATTGAAAATAAAAACGAAAAAAAAATAAAATAATAAAAATACTTACGCGGATTCGAACCCAAAAACACTAATATTAAGTCACATTTTTTCACGAACAAAACGTCTTGACAACTTTTTACCATAGATAAAATCGTTCCACGTTCTTACTTATTGCTTTTTTATATCTCTTTTCTAAGGCTAACGCGTTTCATCATTTTCAGCCTTTGAATGATAGACCATTTTTTATCACGGTGAACACAATATTTATTTTCCTTTCCCTTTTATTATTGAAAATAAAAATACAGCAAATCATACATTACATTTTTTTTGTTTCAATGAATGACGCAGAACCGGGTTTTAGAATCATTTGCAAAATCAAAATAAGATAAAATAAAATATATATATCATTCGTTCAGAAATTAAATAAACACTAATATTTAAATTATTGTGGCGATCTATAAAAAGCGTTTCATTATTTTATTTTTTACAAAAAATAAAAGAAAATGTGAATTCCATAGATATTGCTTAATTTTGAATAAAAAATATGTGCTTAACCATTTTAAATGAGAATTTTCTTGGATCATTTGATAGAAAATTGAATTTGTATTTGGATTGTAATATCTATGGTATCGAAGTATTTATTTCATAGAAAAAAAGCATTTCAGGAATATATTTTTCCTTTCTATCAAAATTATTCATATCTGACATATTTCATAAAACTTTGTTTTCACATTATATATATATAACTTATTATAGACCATTTAAATGTTAATTTAAACACAAAGATTCTTAAAAAAATATTTCACATAAAAATACATCACTTAAAAACCGTACGCTTATATAATTTATTCACAATTCAGTCTCCGCAAATATTTTAATATTTTGCCACTACTGTAACTATCAGTTCACAAATGTTTAAGTTTCTTTAACTTTTTCGTTCAAAGATCTAAATATATATTAACTTAAATAGTTACATGTATTTTATATAGGCTGAAATTTAATATTTTAATGTAACTGTAACTCAAATGTCTTTTTTCGACACTATCTTGAAATACATAAATAATATCAGGATATACGTGTATGTACGTACAAACTATGTTCCTATCAATAAGCCTATATTTATTTTCTTATTTAAATCATACCAAACAGCTAGGTAATTATTACAAGACAATAAGAAATTTCTCCCCAAACTTCAAAGAACGTAGTTGATATACGAGTATTAACCGTGTGGGAACTGAAATTATGACACATGGACTTTATTTCCACGGATCTTATTATTTAAAATAATAATGACTAGAAAATATTGCAAGAGCTGCAATTTGGCAATTTTTAAATATGACCCATATTTTTTGTAATCTGTGATCTGCATTTAATGATCCGGTTATTTTAAATATCTTATAACGCACCACAAATAAAGAACGTCTTCCTAAATGTGGCTGTAAAGTAGCACAGTTACCAGTTTTTACTTAGCTTCTTCAATGGCGTGCTACTTTCGATTGAAAAAAAGCAGAAAAAGTGCGTTATTTTCAAAGTAATTAATATTAAAATAATGCATTTAAAAAAAATGTGTATTAAAATTTGTTGAAATGATATTCCACAACAGTATTTTGTTGCCAATTCTGATGTATGGGAGTGAAACGTGGACGTAGAAAAGACTGAGAGATACTGCATAAATGCTGTAGAAATGCGTGCATTGAGAAGAATTCATGAAGTGACAATATATGACATAAACTTAATGCTGGTGTGTAAAGTAAGATGAAGAAGAGCACGCTGAGATGGTTTGGACACGTAGAACGAATAAATTAAGAAAACTAACAAAACAGATGTAAAGTGCCAACGTGAGTGGTAAGGTACGTGAAAGGAATACCAAGGAAAGTGTGGTTGGATCACAAGACAAGTACAATTTCCATTTATACCGAAAATACAGACAATATACAGGCAATACTTTGCCTCTGGAGTTGAGTAACCTTGTATCAACATAATATATAGAATGTTTCGATGTTACAAAACAGCTTATATCTCGCGCTATAAGTGAGCCCGTGTGTTCGTTATTTTTTTAAGATTTATGCGTGAAAATTCTCGATAAATCCATTTTTCTATGTTAAGTGTCATATCACTAATATCAAATGCAAGAACTTAACTTATTCTGCTTCCAAAAAAAGTTTTAACTGATAGAGTGATGCATGTTAAAGCAATATTAGTCTTATTAACAAGCTTCAACTAATGCATTGATGGAACAATTAAATCATACAAAATTTTCCCTCTGTAAAATATGTGTTCCACTGTTACATAAGTGTATTTGTCTGAGTTTTGTAATAATCTGTGATATACTCGTACATACATATATGAAATTGAAATATACAAAATATATATTGTAAATATAAAATTACTATAAACAATTCATTTTTAATTATTATTACGGCTTTATTGTATCTTCATGTTAGTTTAAAATATACGTTTGTAATTTTATTTCATGTATTTGAATTAACTTATGTGCATTTGTTCCATGTTTTTTTTTGAAAGACACTGTTGTGTCGTGAATCAGTTAAGTAAATAAATTAAATGAATAGTATTCTAAAATAACGGAATCTAGAGAGTCAGAGAAATCGTATGAGAAGGCATATAGATGTAGAAGATATTAAGAATCTAAGTCGAGATAAGAAAGTCTGATGCTCTGTTCTCTCTGTATACCCCGACGGAGGTGGTGTGTATGTAAACAATGTTTATAATAATTATAACACAGTCCAAAAAAGAGTTCCAGGTTGTTTATTTTTAGATACAACATACCTTTAAATATATTTATAGTTTGTTATATAAAAATACTTGATTACAATATCTTACCATGAAGTATTGTCTAAACGGGTTGTTAATAAAAATGAGTGTTTATCCTCACTTCCTTGACATATATTCCATAGGTTTCGTCTATATGGTTCTTACTCAAAATGTTAATTTATTATTAGTTATTGTAATTTTTGTGCATACTTCAATTATGCACCCGTCATTCAAGAGCCTTCTGTGTCTGTCAAACCGTTACTGTCAAATGTGTCCAATATTGCTGTCTTAGATAGAACAATTCTGTAATAAACAATGCTGATCTAAATTTCTGAAATACATACTAATTAATTGAAGTACGTAAACTATTGCTAAATATAAAATGGGTAGTCCGGAGCGAGAACTTTGTCCCCCACCGACAGAAGAAGATGAACTGACATTACCAAGAGCCAGTATTAACAAAATTATCAAAGAAATAGTCCCTTCTGTAAGGGTAGCTAATGAATCCAGAGAATTAATCTTGAATTGTTGCACAGAGTTCATACATTTGCTTAGTTCAGAAGCAAATGAGGTGTGCAACTTGAATAATAAAAAAACTATTAATGCAGAACACATTTTAACTGGTAAGTTTGAACTTTTGTACTATTTTTCTGGTCTGCTTACCCCATTAAACATTAACTTCGTTTGATGCATATTTACATCTCCAACTATACTTTGTAAATATATTCAACATGTTTCTAGAGCTAAAAGAAACTATTGATGGGAGCATCTGAATGCAGATAAAAAAAAATCAATAAATTTGTCTTGACAATATCTTGAATATGATATCTTCAAGACTCAGTAAATGGGCTACGTAGAAAATACATTTTACATAAATAATCACGTAAATAAATTTGATGACCTCTGTGACTTTATTAGTAAAACACCTGTTTTCTGACCTGAGGGTTGCCTGGTTAGACTCGTCTTAATTTATGGCCTATTTAACATCTTGTTGGTTTCAAGGGACTGCAATATGTCAATAATCTAGCTAAGTTGTACTGTGTATAATGAAAATGAAATATAATACATTAAATAATGTTCAAGAGCAGACAAAACATTATTTTCTTTATTATATGCTACAGGTTATACAAGCAATAGTTTACCACAATACCTAACAGTTTTTTGGCAATGCTTCTTGCTTTTTCAAACAAAATATAACAATTTTTATCCATAAATTAACAGAAAGTTTAAAAATTTTAAATTAAAAAATAAAGGAATTCTAAATGTAATGTGTAATGCATAGAGAATTTGAAAATCATACAATGTTCAAAATCCATCAAGAATTAGAAAATCATATAAAGTTAATTACAGTTTTTTTTGTAACTTAACACTTATTGTCACACGTAAAATAGTGTTTCATTTCACTATTCAATCCATTATAGGTTCTAGAAAGTAACTCTGGCAGCGTTCTGTCACCATATATAATATGTTCTATCAGTTTTGAACACTTCTATTCTTGAAATAAAGCAGCTCTGAAGTTGTATACTCCTTACACTATTCTATTACATATTTCTATTAATTAACAAATTAATATACACATTAATACCATCACACCATTTGTCTGTCAAGGTAGGCAGAGATGACGGAGTGCTAGACTCCTATCTCGACACTCATCTTTAGCCTCTTCTACATCCATACAATTTCTGACTTTCTACGTTTCCTTCTTTCAAAATATTCACTTGATCCAACCATACTTTCCTTGGTTTTTCACTCACAGTTGCACTATATATTTGTTTTCTTAGTCTTTCTTCATTCATTCGTTCCATATGCCCAAACCATCTCAGCATGCTCTTCTTCATCGTACTCAACACATTAGCCTTAAGTTCACATTCATCCTTATGTACTTCATTTCATATTCTGTCATACATTGTCACCCCATGTAACATATATAAGAAATATCTTACAAATTATGTGACTTGCAATACAAGTTTTTGTTACTTTATATTGTCAATACTCATTTAGCTCTTAACGAGACATGGTGGCTCTTGAATGCTAACTCGGGGTTTTCTTGTTTATCCCCGCTGAACTGGACTAATCATGCTGTATTGTTTTACACGTTCATTAAGTCACAAGTCACAAAAATATTCATAATCTTTTATAGAGTTGGCAGTATCTGTACTAATTAGGAAATATAGCATTAACACATTGTAATCGGGTACTTTTCGCGACAAGTGATGACGCAATGCGGGTACTTTTAGACTTTTTTGCGCCAAAATTAGACTTTCGTAAAAAAACCATATCTCTCAAACTAATTAGTATTTTTTCGAAAAACTTTTTGTATCTTACTAAGAATAGAACTATCTATATCTTTATTATGCAAAATATGGGTTGCTCTATTTTTTACTCACACAAAATTACTACATTCTAGGTAAACATAGAAAAAAATACTCTTTCACCATCAAAATTATTTTATTCACATAAAATTACAATATAATTACGAAATTTTCAATAGATCTTATAAGAATCTTATAAGATCTTATAAGAATCTTATAATAGATAACGCGCAGTTCCCACCCCATTTGGCGACCGTGTTTACAAGTTTCCCGCATACCACCGCTTGGCAAACCAAAACGAGTAAACTCGTCTCCCGCTCTCTACTATAAGACGGGATAGAACGAGTTTTATCGTTTCCTGCAAACAATGTGTTAACATATAAAATTGGTAAAATAAACTTAACAATATGAACACAGATATAACTGTTCTTGACCTCTGCAATATGGATTAATTATGTGGATAATTCCATTCTTGTGAAACGGTTAATGTTTCCACTAAATTCCTTTTAAGCAAATATTATTGAATACATAGAACGATTAAATTTTTAGCATTAGAACGACTAGGATTCAGTGACTATATGATGGAGGCAGAAGCCGTAGTGAGAGACTGCAAAGCTGTAGCAGCCAAAAGAAGGAGACAGAGTACAAGACTAGAGAACTTGGGAATCCCAGAAGAAGAATTGCTTCGACAACAGCAGGAACTTTTTGCGAAGGTAACATTTATTGCTTAATAATCAGTATTTTAAGAAAATAGCACTACCACAGCTACTTTTAAAGCAGCTTATTAATAGTATGTTAGTAATGGCACTGCTTTATAGCTACTCTTGTTACTGTCTACTGCATTACTTAACACTGTTTATAACTAATCCATCTTTAAATTATAGTGTTTTGTCTTTAGGTTAACTTTTAAGTTATTTAAAGTTAACTTTAGGATATATTGTACAAGCATATTTCGGATGTAGAAAAATAATGTGGTCGAAATGCAAGTTTTATGTAGAATATCTAGGAAAACAATATATGAGGATATAAGAAAAGAATGTGGATTGAAACAAGATGAAGAAATTATATTACTTATAGTTATTAACATTGTGGAGGTTTAAACACATTGTAATTTGTTTTATCAAACACTGTTTATTCCACTTTTTATAACGGTATAACCCTACCGGTTTCAAGGCTTTCACCTCGGACACCGGTAGGGTTATACCGTTATAAAGTAGATCGAGAAAAGAGATTTTAACTGAGGAAAAGGTAATATACATGAGAAATAGGAGACCATGTAGAACGAGATATATGGATTCAAAATTACTATTTTTTTTCTCATAATCTACTGTGTTGTATTTCGTATCAGTAAATTTGATGTATTTGTTAGTTTTATCTTGTAAATATTTTGGCGACATTGATTGTAAATAAATAAATAAATCAACACTTAAGCTGTAAACAAAACTGCATACATAGCACTGCGATATTTTGACTATATTGAAAGATTTTGCAAATCGTTAATTTGCAGTATTGCACTTTCACAGATAATAAATATAAAATAGAAAACAGTTTGTCACCATCCATACTTCGTGAGCGAATTTAACGGTGAAATCTAATTTAACGGTGAATGCATATGAAAATCATCTGAGTCTGGAAACTCAAATCAATTTTTCTCTATATCTTTGACTTACATATCTGAACATTTCATTTTGAGGGACCACTGTATTACGTGAATAATTTTATGAGTATTTTTAGAATCTAAAATTCTCTCTGTTTAATCTGTGGACCAATCATTGCTAAACTATTGTAATTATATTATGAATTTGCATACTAAATATGCAACATAAGCATTTATTATTTACAGGCTCGGGAGGAGCAGGCTATTGCAGAACATCAGCAGTGGATGCAGCTGCAAGGTATGGCTGCACCAACTGCATTCAGCGCTACACCAATACCAACTCCTACTCCCTCGCAGGATACTGACGATGATTATTCATAATCAATTTTAAAGTCTCGCTTTTCCTTGTTCTTGATTAAGTTTATTTTTGTAATATAAATTGCAATAAACATAAGAAATTATATATATTTTAATCTCTTTGAATTGAAATCATGAACTCTTTTGGTTGATTTTTTTTAAGAAATCTAAAATGGTTCATTCTCTTTAATTTTGGCAAAGAACAAGCCAACTCATCCTTAAACTTTCCCGATTTGGATCCTATGGCTTAATTTTTGTTTTTGAAGTTATGACTGAAATAATGTAGATTGCAGACAATAGAGGAGATAAAAGAATACTCGGTGCCAAATTGTGTCTGGAAATAGTGAGACGAATAAACTGGATTTTAACATTTCCAAATGTAAGCTTATAACATTTTAAAGAACTGTGACCTAACAGTACTTAAGATGATCAGTCAATTGTGTGTCTACACTATTAAAAATCTTAGCATCAGGTTAGCACAGTAACTTGGTTTTTATATTAAGAGTATGTGTTTTCTGTTAATAGAGTTCTGAGATTTGATATAAGTATTTCTGGGGAATTGGGTTGTGGCTCTGTTATGTCTCTTTATAATTCATTAGTTCACAGTAAATTAGAGAGAAACTCGATCATATGGAAATCAAAAGGAATCCATGATAATTGAGTGAGCCAAAAAAAAAGTATCGGCAACACCTTTATTCCAAGAAATTACCCACGGCTCTATTCTGCATTTTTTTTTAATAAATATGGTTGGCTTTGGATTACTCTTCAAGATTTTTCATGTGTTCTGTTAATTTTTCGGCAAATGGTGCTGACAGATTTCACAACATTCTTGTTGCTCCAAATAACTGAGTAAGCTTTCAACATTTGTTTGAGTAGCACTGTGCTTTACTCATGTATGAGGGTACCTTCTTCCTGATATGTGCATCAGTAGCTGCAGGTTGATTAGTAGGAAAATGTTGCTCTACATATCCAGGCAAATTATAGTCTGCATTTATCCGATCGTACAGTTTTGGATTATTTTTTATTGCTAATATTAATCCGCAATCGGGTTAATGCTACCACGTATAATCAAGTCTATTGTATATACTTTATTTATTTACAGTTGTACTCATTTATTTAAAATACAAAACATTGTAGATCTCTGCTTCCATATAATTTGATTTGTGCCACTAGGATATTTTCCCAAAAGATGCTGTCAGGGAGGTCTTTAAAGTGGGATTATTTTCTTTCGTAGAATGGCGCACATTGACCATCGTTACACAATTATGATGTGAAAATGGTATCCTAAAGAGCAAAAGAAATATTGAGCGAAATTACCATAAATTACTTCCCATTGTAATAAGAACTTGTTTTCATTCCAATATAAATGTTAAATGTATTACATACACGGTCTGTCCAATGGGAAAGGTGACTGATTTTATTTTCGCGTAACCACCACCTAAATCTGTGGATGAATAAATGAGTTAACTAGTGACACATTTCGACTATCTTCCGTATAAGTTTCAAAAGCACTGGCATCACTGGTTCATTTGTAATGATGTAACAATTGACAGCACCTTGAGTCTCAGTGGGAAAAGGAACTATGTGCTGCAAACATTAAATTTTGTTTTAAATTGGGTAAAAGTGCCACAGAAACTTTTGAAATGATTCAAACTGTTTATAGTAGTGAAGCAATGAGTCATATAACGTTTTTAAGTGGTATGCAAGATTTTGTGACGGTAGAGAGAGCATTGAAGATGATAGACATCAGTCACCTTTCCCATTGGACAGACTTTATTTTTTGATAATGTTTAATCAACTTTTCAATGTGTACTAATATTTTATCCTGGTAGAATCGCAAACCTGGAATAGACTCTTCTATGTTATCTCAAAACCATTCTGTAATTCTTTAGATATATCACCCGCAGAGAAAATGACAATTTAGGTATATTGGTGATGAAATGTAGTTAAGAAACAGCCACCCCGTTAGACCAACCATATGAAGAATACTACTAACCTACATACCTCTGCTGCTATTCCAAGTCTATTAACTTTTAGATGAGATGGTTAAGAATGCCTGTAACAGCACACAGCACGGCCCACTAGAGGAGAGAACTATTCCAGTCGTACTTACCTACAATCTTTTTCAATGTTCAAGTATAAGTAGAAAATCTCCATTGTAATGTATTATTAATCAAATGGGACTTTGAAGGTGAAGAATATAAAATAAGTAATGTATCGGGTTTTAAATATTTTTATTGACCGGATAATACTCGATATCCAACAAAAAATTCACTAGTAAAATCAAAAATAAAATATATTATTATTTTGTGTGGGGTTGTCTTCCTTTATAAAAGCATTTTTCATGAAATTCATTTGTGCTTTTTTCTTTTGTTAATTAACAAATTTGTGATGGGTCTAAAATATTTTAGCTTCACCTGTATCTTTTAAAGTTGGAATATGAAACAGATCTTATCAGGTAAAATGGGTGAATTCTTGGTTTAGGAGAAACCTTGCTATTGATGGATCCATTCTAACATTCCCATGACTTCTTGTAGTTGTTAAAACTTCTTTGGAAAAGATGCACAATAATTTAATCTCGTGGCGTGCACTCGGCTCAGTAAAAAGTATTAACGACACTAAACAGCTATCCTCAGGATGAAGTCTGTTACTTGTAAGACAGTTTACTTGTACATAACTCGGAACGTTGCCAATGTAGCCGAGGGCCATGTATTATTTTTAGTTTTCACCTCAATATCAAATTAAAACAACAAATAGAAATGTATAAAATTAAAAACAATCACATAATCAATTTATAAAATGATTTTTAACGAGATATTTCCCACTCCTTTTTTGATTATAAATTCATGTCTGGAGCAATTTTTGTAAATTGAAATTTCACAAAAAGTTACGTCTGATTTAATCTCTGTTTTTGATATTGTAAATGCCATTTTGAAGAAAATAGTTCACATATGAACAAGGATGGTCCGGTATTTATTCAACCAATGAAAATATCTCCGTACTCGGTTCTGCCATTGCAACGAAATTTGGAAATTTCTAGTGGATATGCGTGTCACCCTGGAGCTAGCTATTGAGTTGACATAATACAAGGTGACGTACAATAAAAATGACAAGGAAGACTTTTGATGATAAATATTTAGATGAAATACGACTAAAAAGTGATTTTAACAATTTAAAGATAGACATGATTCAGTAGAAAGTGATTCCTGTTCTGGCAAGTCTACATCAACCAGAGTATCTGAAAATGTGGAACATCTATGCACAATAATTAATGGAAATCATCATTTGACTGTGCGAGAGAGTAAGAAATCCTTGTAATTAAATAAATAAACTATTTTCTGCTCTTAGACATTCAACTACAGTACCCGGCGGTAAGTAATATACAGTTTGTAGAGCGTCGTCTTTGTCGCACAATGCGCTAACTGCATCGTGACTACGATACCGGACTGTTAGCACATCGTGCGATAGAGATGATGCTCTACAAATTATGTATTACTTACCGCCGGGTACTGTACTTCGTGCTAAGATAGGAAATTCTGAATTCACAATTTGTTTTATTTGTAAAAAAAATATAAAAAGTTTGAAAGTATGCCAGATTACAGACATTTGCAGGTTGCTATTGGCCTGCGCACCGTAAGTTGCTTATCCTTTAGATAAACCACTGATCACAGATTTTGATTGGTTAGTGAAAATTTTTACCCTCGAAAACCACGACAAAGATATTTTAGATTCAAAATAAAGATAAACATAATCAGAAATGGTCTTACGAGTATCTAGAAAATTTGACTAGTGAATTTTTAAGTTGTGTTTTTCAATCAAAATATTCATATATAAAAACAAGTGAATAAAAAGTGAAACTAAACTATCACATTCTGAATTATACAAATATAATATTTACAAGGTATATATATATATATAATATATATATTTTTCACTGTCCAAAACTTCATATACTTATAAAATATAAAGGTGAGACATACAAAGAAAGTAACAATTTTCAAAATGGTTAAAATTGAAAAATAAATTTCACTGCAAATATTCTAAGAATTTTATTTCACCATAATCAATGAAATTGAGTTGCCATATCACCCATATGTCCACATAACTGGATATATTTAATGTTGAAGATTCAAAACCATATACCAGTGATTATCCTGAGTATGCACTGTGACGCCTGAGGGTGCAGTGGAATATTCCAATATTTTCACTGAAAAGATTTACGTGGTTTCTTAATCAGACCATCAATGTGCTGATGCAATGATAGGAAGTGACATCTAATGGACACTGTGCAAACCACTAACTATTGGTTGAAGTGTGAGCTAGATTTCGCTTTTCAACACTAATACTAGAATGGGAGTGAAATAGATATGACGATTTTAATAGACAATGACTGGACTGTTCTAATAATTTATCAGACTTTTTCAGGGCTTAAGGTTCGTATATAAATAGCTGTCAATTCTTAGCCGCCTTAAGTTATCAAAGAACAAATCAACTGAATGGGGTGGGGTTATGATCAAGTGTGTTACGAATAGAGAAGTTTTTCAAGTTGTCATTTTCTTAACTAACCTAACCGCACCAACATAAGTGCAACTGTTAGGTATGTTCTGACTTTGGGTGCTGTGGAAAAATCCTGATAACACTATGGGTGCCATAGCCAAAAAAGTTTGGAAACCACTACCATATACTATTTTAAACTTTACACAGGTCAAAAGTTGTTTTTTCTCCATCAAATACTTGGATATTTAAACTGATAATAGTGTAATGTATTATGTGAGACATTTCGGCATATTAACACACTCAGTGCTGAAATATCTGTAGACATTTAGAGCAGCCTAACAGTACTGATAAGGTTTGTAAGGGTATATGAAAATGAATTATACCTCCTCGCACTTTTTAACTATTTTTTTTAAAGAATTTCAAAGAGGATGAATATTTTTAAGTTCCATCGTTATTTTAAAAGAAATTATTCAGCAGTTAATGTACAAGTATACGAGTAACTCAAAAAGTTGGACAAAGTGCAGTTTAATTCCAAACAGGCAATATATAGTTACAACCAAAAGTGTCAAAAATTAGATCAAAGTAAATATTATATTAGCATTTTATATTGTATAGTATTATACTTTCATTGTATACAGAACAACCTGGTGGATTTACTGCTTTATGACAATCTCTTCTAACCAACCAAAACTATATTAAAAAGGTCAACATAAAACCAAACTAGGACCTTTTTTAAAAAATGTAGGTAACAACAGGAATCGAACTTATAACCTCTAAGAAGGAAGTCAGGAATCTTATCAACTAGGTCACGGAGGTGATATATCTGAAAAACAATATCAATACATATTGAAAAGTAATTTTTATTTAAAATCTTCCAAATTTTACACGTGAATGAAAAATTCAGTATACCTTCGATAAAACCTACTTTGGCCTAGTTGGTAAGACGCCTGTCTTCTAGCCTGAAGGCTACGGGTTCAATTCACATTGAAACTCAAATGTTTTTAAATGGATTCGAATCTGTTTATGACTAAAGTTCTCTTTAACATCTCTCCGATTGGCTGGAAGAGATTATTACTGATCATTAACCTGCCAGATAACACTGTATACAACGAAAGTGTAATATAATACAATAAAGTTTCTTACAAGATATACACATATCTTGAACCAAAAATACTTGTGAATTTTAAAACTGACATATTTGGTACATCTTATAAGAGATTACAGAAATTTAAATATATTTATTTGGCACTCTTTTATTGCCTTAATTTAATCAATGAATAATATTATTTTGTTACTTAAAATAGTCATGAATTATAATTGTATACGTTATGGTGTTCTTGGAAATTTGATCTTATAACCCTAAGATTAGAAGATTAACACTATCCACACAATCACTAACCTGAGATAAAGAATTTCATTCCTGCTGTACAAGAAAAAATGTTAAATCAAGAAAATTATTTCACATTTTGTTTTTCTACTAATTATATTAATCCCCGCTAAACATGTTTCTACCTTTTATCCATCACTCTCTTCATCACATACACTTTTAATGTGGGTGGTACATAGTAACATGACACCGGTCTGATATAACAAAACTACGATTGTTCCGCCTGAAGAGCCTCTGGATAGGAGGTAGAAACATATGAAACTCCGAGAGATCTTCAGTGTCTATACAGAGATATATCGGATGTTTGACTCGCAGAGAATGAGGTGCTACAATCATTCGACATTTTAGTGAATAGTGTACAACTGGAGAACGTACCTAACTTCACATATCTGGGCAGCATCCTGGCATCAAACTCTTCTCTTGATGATAAACTGAAGAGTCGCATCAGGAATGCGTCAGCAGCTGTTGCTATACTGATTTGTTTTTTTTTTTATCCACTTTGCACGGATTTCTCCTGTTATACAAAGAGGGTATGCTTCTAGCGTTAGCTTATTCGTTAGGAATAAAATCAGCAAGGATTCTTCTCATACTGCTAGACGGTATCGAGAATATATCAACAGTGTCATTCAGTTGGTTCAATATCTCTATACCACGCGTGACTGAGTGTTTAGCCATGATATTCGTCCTGTAAGTTGGTATGTAGAACAGAGGGTGATTCCTTGCACAGCTATATTTATTGGGTACATATAAACTTAGTGCTTCTAGAATCGCGGGACAGTTAAAGCAACCTTGGAAAACCTTTATTAGGAATATCACAATGGATTCTTGCCTTCTTGTTTCGAGGTTATATATAGTATTCTACAGCAGGGACATCTCCCAGTCTACAAGGCCATCCTCTTCACACTTCTTTATGGGTCCGAGACTTGAGTTTCCTATAGAAGGCACATTCGAAGCCTTGAAATGTTCCGCAAATGTTTCTTTCGTTGTATTCTTTAGATCCACTGGAGTGATCGTGTCACAAATGTCTCAGTTTTGCAATGCTCCAACTGTAAACTTGTCGAGGATATGGTTGTAAAGGTGCAATAAATATGCATGGGCGATCAAAGGCTCCCAAAACACATCTTGTACGAAAGTAATGGGCAAGCGAAGGGTTGGTGGGCAGAGAAAGCGCTATAAGGACAGTCTGCGAGAGTCGCTGACTTTGTACGGGGCACCTGAAGACTGGGAGCAGGTGGATTAGGACCGTGGAAGATGGACAGTCATCTATTCTCGGGCTGATGGCGTCTCAACAGCTAGATGTGTTAGAAACAGGGAGGGAGTGCACATCTAGGATCGGGTTATTTTCTCACAGATCACATGGAAGGGTTGACGATGGGATCCTCAACTACGAGGCCCAGCAACGACGACGACGTGTAGTGGGGATTAATATTATTAGTGGAATAACAAAGTAATTTATTGTTAAATATTCTAATATGGAGGTCCACAAAAAAGCCAAAACCTTTGATAAAATTATTTCATTTTGAAAATTGATAATTCTCCGTATCTCACTAATAATAATATATCATAGCTTGGTTACATAAAAGCTATATATAGGAGATGTATACAATGTATGCACAAAAAAATTAACAATATAATTTTCCTATTATTTTAAACTGCCATAAAAATTTCATAATTTAAAACTATCCACAGGACAAATTATCATATAAAAATTTAGCACATTTATCAACTCGGATTAAATAAAGTACAGGTATCCTTCACTTTACACGATTATTTGGTTCTAGAAAAATATTCATAACTAGAAAAACACATGAAGTGAATTGATTTTAATCTGAGTGAAATTGGTTTCAAACGATAAAAAAAGTGACCTAAAATGGTAAGAAAAAGTTATTATTTTTATTTCTAATTAAAATATCTATATAGATAAATCCTTTCAATCGTGTAAATTCTAATCAGCTTTTTATAATTCTATTTAAATTGTGTGAAGTGGGATATTGCCTATAATGAAAGATACCTGTATAAAGACAGTTATACACTTTTTCAAAACTCACTGGGTATCGAATTCACAAAAAAAGTTAGTACCAGTAAAGTTTTGTTAAATAAACAAATCAATAAAAGCACAAACAGTTATCAAATAACTGAAAGATGAAAAACAAACATGGACAAAAAATATTTGATGTACAACAAAGTAATGATAAATATTTAATGTTAAATATTAATTTATTCAAACTGATAATATTAATGAGTATATTCAAACTGACATATAGTAAGTTGTTAATAAAAAATAATGGAAACTGATTGTTATTATCTTTGATTAAAATCATTATTTAGGTAAATTTATTATTCAACCGATTCATTAAGTTTATTTCAGAGTTTATATTTTTGTTATTAGAGTGATTTACGCCATAGTTATAATTTGACATAAAGGTGTTCGTTACAAAACTAATAAAATTGTTTAATTCCAAAAAAGAAATAGCAATTTTAACAAAACTAAGTCAATTCAAACTCATTAATTTAATATTAATAAATTGTTTTAAAACCAAATTTTCAGCATGGAAAAAACTTGTAAAATACTTATGTATTTTGAATCAAATTTAAAACAAAATAATGTAAGTATAATTTTTTTGAGTATATTTTTACTTGTTAGTTATTAAACTTGGATTATATAAAATCTACATGATATTAAAAATATCAGTTTTATAAAATAGCAGCCTAATGACATATTAAAATGTCTGTTAAACACAGTTCAGCTAATGGTTACTAGAAACATCTGCAAAAATCCTTGAAAGATTTGGACTTTTCCTTAAAGGAGCAAAAAATCGAAAATACATATCAACTTAAGCACACAACAACCCTGTGAAAAGGTGAATTCAATTGTCATTTATTATTAAGCACCTATTGATGAGTCCTAAATAAATGTTATAACATTAATAAATCTTTTATGGCATTATTATTTTTATAAATCGAAGGTACGGCGAATTTCAAATTTTAATGTTTACATTGAACACTTGAAATATTTCTACTGATCTGAGAATTAACATAATGAAATTTGATAAATACACCAAATAATACTTATATTTAATGTATCATATATTTAATGTATCATAATATATATATCGACAACCTCTGAGATCTAGTTAGTGGAACACTTGACTTCCAATCCTGGGGGCTTTAAGGTTTGATTCCCGATATAAATAAAAAATCTAGTTAGTTGGGAATTATCGAGAAATTACCATATAGATTAAGCCTGCCAGATTGTACTGTATATAATGGAAATGTAACACAATACAACTGAGTGCTTTCAGGCAAAGTAATTTAACATAAAGAGTACAAAATCGAATATCTGAAAATATTAATCTTAAAATTAATATAAATTTGTCACATATTTTCAACGCTCTACTATATATTTTGATGCCAAATTTACTATTATTTTAATTAAAAAAATTTGCACACCTGTAATTTTTTTACAAAACGTTTTGCTTGGAAAGGCTTAATGTAGTATTTTTTGTGTTCAACAAATGAATTTCATTAAATTCATAACAAAAAAGAGTAAAACTTAATTCAGTTCTATAATAATAATAAAACTAGACAAATGCTCAAATGTAAGCATAAAAAACTAAAAAGATTATAAGAAATATTCAAGTTTCAACTGTATCCAAACATTTTATATAAATATAAAGAAGTGAGAAAGGGATGAAAAATTAAGATATCGAATATTTAAAACTAGAATTAAATTATTATTTGAAATGTTCGCCGGGCCTTACTAATTATTAATTCCATATTTCATTAAGATGAATAAAATACAATACCGAATCATGAATAAATTTCAATAAGCAGTCTTTCGTTTCTTAAATTAACTGCTTTTAAAGAAATGACACGAATGATTTTTACAAATACATACATGAAATCTATATTTATTTCATAATAGCTAAAATCTTCGAAAATTTGAAATCTAATTTAAAACGTAAAATTACAGAAAAAAAAAACACTCCATCAAATCTTACGATTAAAATTTTACAGCTGCTGATGTAGCACTATCTCGTTACATTTGTGACTTAGGAAATTAATATTGCATTTAATTTTGTAATCCATTGATTGTTATATGTCTTTAAAGCCATTTCTTATAGATTACAGGACACTGGTATTTAAAATATGTACTACTTAAATTTATCCTAAATTAATAGATAAAAGTATTTTTTAAACCATCTTCATAAAAAATATTGAGTTACATTATTTCGGCCCCAAAAGGTTGCATCTTATTTTTTCCTCACTAATGGTTTACAAAAATATAATGAAACCTGTCAAGATTTTTTTTAAGTGTTCCACTACTTTCAAAAGTGTTTTCAGCAATTTGGCACCAGATGGATTAATTACAATAGTTTTCAAAATGGCTGCTGCACTAACCGCTAGTTAACAACAATGAGTCCAAAGTGAATTACAATTGTGCTACCTTCACTTTTTATTTAAAACATGATTTTAATTTGAACTTAGACATCTACAAGCATGGGCTGAAACAAATTATATCTTGCCTGGTCACTCAATGGAGCTAACGTTTTTCATGTTTTCTTAAATCTCCAAAATTATATAGACATAGTCAAGTCAAATGAACAAATCATAGATAATCATACAGAAGGAATATTACTAACTCTGTTGTGCCTAAAATGGCACAACAGATTTAGTAATATTCCTTCTGTACGAGTATCTCATTTATTCTTTGTATTTCCATCAAATATTATAATTTAAGCCAACATGGTGATAAAACATTCTGGCATACTTTCAGATTTTATTACATGTGAATTTACTTATTATGGCGCATAGCTGCCTGCATAAAATTAAAAACAGCACTCTTTAAGTTAATGTATTTTCTCTTTCCCATAAATGACAAAATATATTTAATTTATCAACTTTATTACCCTAACGTTTTATTGAATTTCCAGACATCCCAGTTCAGCCAGGACAGTTCCGAATTGAATTACTTGTCCCGGTGTCACGATAGATACCCTTTGTGTCCCGGTCTTGAATTTTCAGAAAATAAAATTGTATCAAGCCCAGATAATTACGAAAAAGACCATGCAGTGACTTCACAGAAAATATTACTCATTTACAATTATTATTATCAGTGGTTATTTGCACACTTGTGTTATTGTTATTTTATCGGTAAACATTGTAAAACACATATAAATAACAATAGGCTGCCCAGATCATCCCATCCCTTTTCCCTTATTCTGCAGTTCACTATAACATCCTATATTATCTGTAAACAATGTCAATTGAATTTAGATTATTTATCTTTTGTGATGATAATCAGAATTATTTAAAAAAAATATTAAACTTCTAAATTAGAATTTTGCTTTTTTTATTTTTTTTTGTCGATTTGATTTTAAATGTCTTTCTCAATACTGTATACTACTACTAAATCATGTGACATAAATCATTTAAAATAAAAACATGAACGATTTTTTTGGGAAGAGGGTAATTTGTCCCATTTTCAAAATCTGGTCATCTTACAAACAACACAAATAACAATTTTTTAATCATAATCTAAAATGCATACATAAATACTCTGATGAAAGCATGTTTTTTAAAACATGACGGAGAAGCACTTTTATAAATTAATACTTTTGAAAGCAGTTTCAACCATTAAAAATATTTACTAAAAATCCTTTCCTATAAAATTATGAAACACCTCACGCCAAACTGTTAGTAATTTTCAAAATAAATTCTTTGCTCACAACACATATTTTCAACAAATATATTAAAATACTATTATTGAGCCATATTAAAGAATAATCAAATAAGTTTCTTAAATTAACAAATGCAACTTGTTAATTACTCAATTTTGTGCCCAACACAAAAAAAAACTCCGAGAAATGTTAAAAGCTGCACCAATTCACCTAAAATATAATGGCTACATAAAAATTCATAAAAGTCACAAAAATTTGGAATATGTATTTACAAAACTTGTCTATTATATCATGTCTTATTTTTACGCAAGTAAAAAACTCACAACATTAATTAAAATATTCGTATAACATTAGTGTATCAAATAATGACGACACGTAATGAATAGAATTTCTCATAAAGGATTATTTTGCAAATATGTTTTTGCTCAAAAACAAAAAAAAACTGCATACATAGCATCATGCCATATCCTTATTGGGGGCAGGCAGGTGACAAATCTGCTCACAAACATTAATTTCAATCCATTTGTATAGTACCCTTGAAACACATTCAAATTGGTGATTGGGACATATTCAAAAGATATTGTCTTCAGCCCCATTCATCGGACCTACGGGTTTAGAATCACTTGAGTAAACCCGGAACTCGTGGGTCATCATCGCATGTGTTGGCAATACTAACCCGCATGTGAATAAGCTTCAACACTTGCATATACCTAACTCTTGTCAGTATTATTACCAGACGAACAATTTTACCAGATTCGGTACCTTTTATAATTTTTTTTGGGTACCATCAGATATCAAACCCAAAGTTCTCGTGTGGATGTCAAGTATCTTATCTTGTTACGAAGATCTTCTTCACACAGACAGTCTTTGCCTCATCAACACTCATACATCTCTTCATAGATGCTTTTCTGTTTCTTATGCTTCTTACCTTTTCCTCTGTCAAAATTTCTCCTACTATATCCTTCCATTCTTTCCTCAGCCTAGATTTTCCTCCCACGATATTCATTCCAAATTTATATATATATATATACATATATATTGAACATTATATTTTTTTAACAATATCGTAAAATATCAAAACCTTTTTACAATATAGAATTTATTTCTCATGTAAATAAATGGTTGTTGCTAGGAATGTCAACGAAAACATTTTACATAAACATTATATTATATATTAACAAAGTCAACAGTGATTTGTATAAATGTCGTAAACCTAACTGAGTTTAAAGCAACAAAAATAAGTTAACAGAATTAAGAAATAACTTCATTCAATTTTATTTAACTATAAAACTGTATATCAAATTCAAAAAGATTTTATAAATGCATATACACTTAAATAAGATTTGAAAAATATCATTTTTTTAATATCCAAATCCGCTGAAAATATGTTCATATATTTAGTAAAACAAAATTATAATTTAAAAAACTCATTTAAACTTAAATCAATAAAAGTTATTTTATATACAGGTATCCCTCGCTTTATGAGATTGTTTCTAGGAAAAAACTCATAACTAGAAAAATTCGAAAGTGAATTCATTTTAATCTCAAATATATTGAAATACACATGACACAACTTGCTGATTACACCGCTATTGAGACTGAATAATGGACACTGCGTACGCAACTAATTAATCAGAGGATTATTTAAAAATTCTAATATTTTTTTATGTTTTTTTCTTAATTTTACTAAAATCTCATTATAGTGAAATTGCATAAAGCAGGATCGCATGTCAGGAGGGATATCTGTATTCTTTATTTTACATTATTTGATTTCTCAAAAGTATAACAAATAAAGTGAAAATAAATTTATACTTTATTACTGAACGAATTTAAAAAAATTAAAACAGTTAAAATATTTTACTAATGACAATAGCTGCTCAAAATATACAATTACTACATAACTATACTTCTTTAATTTAATAAAATAGTTATAAAAACAGATTTTATACCTGTTTTCAAAACTTGAGAATATGTAAAGAAAATCGTAAATTTATTTTTCTTTGTCAATTCAATAAAATTACTGTTCATTTTTAGTCTACTGAAAATTTGATAGGTTAAAATTTTAACAGATGTGTAACAATGAAATTTTACAACAAGGAAATCAAAGGAAAGATGGTGATAAAAAGTCTGACTACATACTATAAGACGATCTGTCTATAATCACTTGACACTGCTTTTACATATCTTTAAGTATCTGTACCTAAGAAATAAAAGAAACCGAGTGAATTTCGGCTTTTCAACTGACCATATAACACAGCATTAGTTTAAATATCTTTCATTTTCCAAAAATATTACTAAAACTACATTTAATATGTTCTCTGCACCTATTATGAAAATTTCATAATGGTACACGGTGTCCTTCACCTCCTAGGCACAGATATATAATTTATGCCCGCTGATAAATAATAAGCATGACGAGAATTAGCGGCAACACGAGTGTGAGGCAGGCCAGAGCGCGCGGCGGGGGGCGCGCAAGCCGCCATCATTTAGGGGCTCTGGGCCAGCGGGGCAGCCCTCTGGACGTGGCCCCAGAGCCGCCCCCGCCACCCCCGCGTCACTGAGCCTTAAGCGGGACAAGTTTACGGGAGCGAGCTCGCGCCTCCTGACGACTGCTGGTGTACTCGAACCACAGCACATTAGGAATGAGAGTGGTGTCACGGAGGAGAAGTAACTCTGATATTCTCCTGATGAAGAAATACAAAAAAAAAAAAACAATTAACAAAGGATTAAAATGATGATTAATGATTACAATGAATATTAAAACATTTATATTAATGTAATACTCCAATGCTTCTTTCATATAATATTTCTTACTAATTGTTAACTTAAGAAAACTATCCAAGTATGTCAGATGTATAAAGTCAGATGAAGTGAGCATTAAAAAAAAGCAGTGGTAGTATAAAACAACATTGGTGTTGAATTTTTATTATAAGACAAAAATAATATTTTGATATCTATGTATTAAGAAAATATATTTCTAGTTTTGATTATATAAACACAATCAAATAAATAACCATTTTGTTCAACTTTTTACACATACAACTGCTAAACAACACTGCTTTGTTCAGTGTTGGTTAGTAAGTGAATAAAACAGTGTTAGTTTAGTAACCATATTCAAAATGAAATTAAAAGTGTATAAACAGAATAGTTTGATACGTATATCCTTCCTCCATTAAAACTTTCCCTGCAATATCAGTTACGTTAAGATTATTGCAAAATTATTCTCTAAGTTTCAGTTCTTCACTTATATTTAATTATTATATTTATAGATAGATACGAGTAGTATATCAAGTTTAACTGTTATATGTTCATAACGAAAAAGCAAAGAAAAACAGTTAAAAGAATAAACAAAACAACAATTCTGGGTTTGTCTGTAGTAACTTGTCCAGGCAGTCTTTTAAAACCCTTCCTTCCCTGTGATGTGTAACTAGTACACATTGCTTCTAAAAACTTTAATATCTCTATAAATATAATAAATACTGGGTTCAGATTTTAGGTATTCCTCCGTAATACATTTACGCATTGAACAAAAAAAATAATATTAATAATAATTGGCACCTATCGGCCACATCAGAAATATTTTGTGAAAATCGGGAAAAAATTCACCAATACAATTAAACGTGTGCCAGTGTATGATGTAGATATATTCATTCTAAAAAAATGCTATGGATGAGGGAGCGACGCTATTCACGTCTCACTCTCACTCTACTTCGGTATATGGGAACGTAAGAAATAGAATCTCAGTTCGCTTGCTTCTCTCGCTTCAGTAGCTTTCGGGCATCCATTTGAGGTGGTCGCTTTGTCCGTTTTGTGAATGTCGGCCGTTGTTTTTTTCATGTTTTCAGCAATTAAATTTCAAGTATTATCACTTTTGACTTCAAATTTAATTAATTTAATCGATTGGCTATGAACATTTTTATTTTCCCAATTTTAAATAGCTCATTTTTACATGTGTATTGAATAAACAGCACTGGAAAACGCGTAGATTTTTTTAGCACAGGAAATGAAAGGTTAACTGGATCAATGTGTACGAATTTAACAGAAACATAATTGTCACTTATTTGATTTTGACACGGTTACGTGTTTAAAAATATGTCACTGGTTTTTATTTGATCGCACACTTGATTATATTATAATCTACTATTCAATGCTTTTGACAAATGAATGTTCGGGGCATAAGGATACATGACTTCGGTCATATCTATTCATTTGATAAAAAAATTAATGTTCACAGTTGTGAATTTATTAAAAGTAAAATGAAAAAAATTTAAGCCAGGTCTAGAGGTGTGCTGAACTGGAGAAAATAATTCGCAATAATTAAATTATATATCTGCAAACATGACTTCCAAAAATGTTAAATATTTGTATAGAATAAATACGTATAAGAATACTGACAAATAATACGAGTATTTTTATTTAAAAGAAAATTAAAAAAAAATTTATAATTAAAAAAAAAAAATATTCTTTTCAAATTGACTGGCCAAGTTTGCCAATACTACCGGAGCGATCTCAAATACGCACTGGACGGAAACGCAAATTCATATAGGTCAGACAGAGTACAGTAAACCGTGAGACAGCGATATTTCATATACGCTCAGCGTCTCGAGATGCGTTGGTGCTTAGCGTACCAGCGCACCTCGGGACCGCTGCTCCTGATATTGAATATGAAAAGTCAATTTCTGAACCAAAAAATACGAATTATCGTTGTTCTAATTAACAGACTACTTTATATGTTTCAACAACAACAAAAAATAGGTTTTTGACTTGTAGAGATGTTTACATCATCAGTCTGGAACTTAGGTAAGGATATAAAAGAAAAGTAAATACTAACCAACAAACAATCTGGGGGAAGAGTGGAGTCAAGACGAGGTGAGTGAGGGCGAACCAAAGTGTGGCGGACAGAGCTCCCACGGCAGCTCCAACAGCCACCTGCCTGGCACTATGATACAGCAAGTATACCCGTGCTATAGACACCGCGGCCGCCCCCCCGAGTGCTCCACCCACGGCACCCGCTATCCACACACGAGACATCACTGAGCGACCATTGATGTGTTGTAACCTGTGAAAAAAAAGTGGCCAGTAATATAGTCAGTGTTAAGTTTCTTTTTTATTTATTTCTTTTTATACTTGATATGGCTTTAACCAAACTGCATTAAATAAAATGCATAATAAAAATAAATAAAGATGAATGTCAATATTTATTATTATTACTCATGCTTTCTTGCAAAGTGGTTCAGTTGTGTCTTCAAAGTGTATTAAAGAGCTCAATTCTCATTTTATCGACCAAGATATGAAAGACATGAACGTCAAAAAATTTGTTCAACAAGGCCATAAAAATGTGTTCATCAAGGTCATAAAATTCGTTCCAACAAGGTCATACACAAGTGACTGATGCTCTTAATAGCTAAGTTTGTAAATACACCATCGAAAACAATCTTAATTGATAATGATATAAATAATTATCAGGTATATTAAACAAAAGTTTGTTAATCAAGAAATATTTGCTATTTTCCTATTAGTAATTTATATAAATGTACATGAGTATACAAACAGGTGTATAGGTCTTTTCTAATGCTAAGGAGCAATAGTAATATAATTAGACATGAATATGTGATGGAATTTTTTTTTTTTATTCACAATGCAAACAAATAGATTTAGTAAAGATTCCAACATATTAATAGAGTGAAAATATTTTAAGGTACTTTCAAGGGATCAGCAAAACAAAACTTTTTGAATGTGAAAACTTCTTAACCTAGCCTTGCCGAATGGGGGTACAGAAAGGGCCTATATCAACCTATTTTACTGATAACTCGGTAAATACTCAATAAATTCATTCTTTACTTGGTGTAATCATAAATCGAAGAATGGAAAATATATTATGCTATGATTTTTTGCTTAAACTAATCATTTACGATAAAAATGTAAAAAAAAACAATTATTTATTGTCAAAACCCGTCCGTCTTTGTTTCACATTGAAATCTCATATCTCCAAATGCATGCGAGTGAGAAAAATATACGGTCCCAATAGAAAATAATTCATAAACAATAGGTGAGATCCCGTACCTTAGCGAAAGTGTCATATTCTGCATCCCTCGTACAAATGCATTGAAGACATGTGTGTCAAATGTATGAGAACGAGATAACAAAACTCTTCCTGTTCATAAAAAAAGACAAAAAGGAAATTTCCCTAGATGCGAGCATTCACTACGATAAATCGAAAAGTTGAGAATCAACGAGCTCTTGTGAGCTCATTTCACATTCCCGCCAAGGAAATGGTTCATCCCTATTGGCGAATTCCCACATAATAATAACTAATAACTTGACAATTTGAGGACGGTGACCAAGTCTGTGTGTCCGCCGTCCTGTTCGCCAGTTCCCAAACGTTCGTTGTCAGTAGTTCTATTTCGTTGTTTCTACGCAATTCTAAGAAATATTCATGGGGCCTCTCCCGTCCCCCTGTTCGGAACGCTCGTAATTTTTTGGACTTCCGTACAATAAAGATTAACAGAGTAGTATTTGGTATATAATCCAATAAAATAAAAAATTTACATGGGAAAACATTTTAATGAGAACATACAAATTATTTAAGCATTTTTTCAATTAATTAGTCTCCGTGACAAGCCAAAATCCTTTGATAAAATATTTTTATATTATCTGCCATTTTTTTATGTTATACACAAACTTAACGTTAGTTACCTGGAAGTATTAATTAGTTATAAAATTACTCCACAAAACAAAAATGAAGCTCAAATTTTCTTTGATTGACAGAAAAATGTTTTTGGAAAATAAAAACTTAGAAAATAGAAATATTTTGACTAATTAAAAACTTCCCTTTATGGGTCAATTTCAGAAATATAACAAATAATTACCTAATAAATACAAAATAAATAATGTATGTTGTGAAGAACCACATAAATTGTGCATGGGAAGATGGCATCCCATATTCACTGTAGATGCTGTCTCGTACGGCTGGACGAGCTTCTCTTATGGTGTGCTTCAGCGCCATATTCACCACTTCATTCACCAGAGTTCCGATGAAGAACGTTATCTGAAAATAGGTGATTTAAAAATTTTACATATTCCTTTTATTAACAGTTAAATCAAGGTTTGAGATTGCATATGATTTACCAGGTATGTACCCATGAAACCGGAATTTGCTCATAGATGGCTCTAGTTGTCATTGGTGCCTTTCTTTTGTGTTTACATTTGTCAAAGATTTTTAACTCTCAACAATGCAAGTTTAATACAACTACATATGTTTTCATAGCGTTGAACATGTCTGTTTTTGTGCCTGAAAACAACGATTTGTGGACAACATTGATTTACTGTTACCATTTAAAGAAAACTGCTGCAGAATCTTTAAATATCGCACACAGCAAAACCGGTCAAGGAAACGATTGAGGCATTTAGTTGTCAAATACTTTCGCATGCGGCTTACTCACCAGACCTTGGCTCCCATCCGATTACTACTTATTTCCATCGATGGGACACGCACTTGCCGAGCAGCGCTTCACTTCTTACGAAAA
>OX463841.1:47522664-47660488 GCA_949825065.1 Odontocerum albicorne
AGAAAGGTGAAATTGTTTTTTGCCTTGGTCACTTTACACATTCGTATCCCCCCTATGACAGGTTTCGTTCGTGTTCTAGTGGTCCATCCACCCTAATCCATACTATTATTAGATGCACTCGTAGATTGGTCTAATAATAATATGGACTAGGGTAGAACAGAGAGTTCTTCGCAGGATGTTTGTCACATGATTATCCTTCTACTCTCAGGTTTGAGTGGCCGCAGCTTAGCAACCCCATTCTGACGGAATGGGGGTGAGGTTACTGGTACACATCTGTAGTCAGGGTGTTGGAGGGAACATCTGGAGCCAGAGTGCTGGCGGGAACATCTGTGGCAGTAAAAGCCGCAGAGGCATGGGTAGGTGGAGCAGGTGCAGCTGCATGGGGGTACGATATGGGCGAAACTGTGGCACAGAGAGAAACACAACTCTACTGAACTGACTGGAGACAGAGGTGCAGGGGGTTTACAAACACTTGCATGCTGATCAGTCAAAATTTTCACACTTCACTAAAACATCTATTATATTTTTGTTTTCGATATCGTTGATCTGCGAAAATAGTTCTTGGAGTGTTGATAATCTCTTGGGATACTTGACAGGGTGGAGTTTTCGATTTTGTATTTTTTCCTCAGTGACTATTAAAACAAATATTATTTACATCATCGAAAAAATTATTTACTCACTGTATGTAAATCTCTCCTGAATAGGATTAGAGCAATGAAACCGGCGCCAATTCCAAAAGGCATCAAACTTATACATGCTAATAATTTCCCTAGCAAGTCCCCTGCAAAAAAAAAACAATCAAGAGTCATGCGATTAAAATTAAAATAAATTACCAGGCTAAAATATAAAGCATATGAATTTCTACAAAAAATACTTCATAATTTTAAAATATAGATACAGGTCAAATCTCACTTTAACAAATACAAAAGTAATGAAATTTTCAGAATAATGAATATTTTTTGTTGAATGAAACAAAATAATATATTGAACAAATTCCGATATAACAAAATAAAAATTTCAGTATAGCGGACATTTTTCACCCGAAAATAGCCACTGAAGGAATCCAAACCAACGGACTTGGATGACACAAACGTAATATTTAACTTATAGCTAATGAATTTAGACACTCAAATGAAAAGATAAAAAAAACTTATTTTAATTGATAACTTTAATGCTCAGCACATAATGTCATATGCAAGCTAGAACAGGTTCAAGTAAAATTTTATCTCCAAATTACAGGCGGACCTCTACTTTTATACATTCTATTCAATACTTTCGCACAATTCGCTATTTCGCACATTTTTTTTAATTAAATTTTTTAAAGGCAAAAATTGTTCGCTTCCATGCAGTCGCTCCACTTTTTTAGAAGAACTATAATATATGGAACGCAATAAACACTATTAGAGACTCGTGGGCTGAAATAAAAGTGTCAACAATGAAAGGTTCCTGGAAACAATTGTGCCCACAAATGATGAGTGATTTTATAAATTCTGAAGAAAGTCCGGAAACTATCACAGATGAAATAGTTAGCCTAATGAAATAACTAAACTTGGACGACAACAACGAAGATGTTAAGGAGTTGATTGAATCTCACTCAGTACTTCTGTCTAATGAATACTTAATTGAGCAACAAGAGTTAAATGAACTACACAATGAAAGTGAGGAAAAAGCTGATAAAATCATCAAGACTTTGACAATCAAAAATATGAATGAAGCCTTCATGCATCTTGACAATTTTTTGACTATCATGAAAGAATGTAATCCCAATGGAGAACATATATCTCTAGTACGTAGGACGATTGAGAAAGACACAGCATGTTATTGAACTCTTTATCAAGAAAATAAAAAAAAGGGCGGTATTCAACTAACTCTTGACAAGTTTATAAAGAAAACACCTGAAAGCACTTAAACACGTCTCGTTAACTTTATTATGTTTATTGATAAATAAATATTTTTAATACATTATTGATAAATAAATATTATTATTGATAAATAAATATTTTAAAATACAATTTTCGATGTTTTTTTTACATCCCTCTACTTTCGAACATTCAACATTCAAACACATTTTCAGGAACCAATTACGTGCGAAAGTCGAGGGTCGCCTGTATACAGTATTTCTGCAACCTTTGGATCTGGGAATTATACAGTAATAAAGTTATCAAAAAGCTATCACTGAACCTAGTTTTGGAAGACAATGAAAAAATTTATATTATAGAAGCGTGTGATATTATGATTTATGCAGCTTGGTGGTCAGTCAGGGACAAAAAATATTTAAATGTTGGAAGAATTGAGGCCTTCCTCAATTCTTAATGATAGCGATGGCAAAATCCAGATGATTCGAACAGACACAGTACAGCAAATGGATAATGAAGTACAGTGTTCGGTGGTAAGTAATACACATCGGGCTTAAGAAAGAGACTGTTGTGTATTACTTACCACCGGGTACTGTAAGAGATACGTGGAGTTCTGTGGTTGCTGATATAAGTATAAATTGACTAAATTTATGAAGATAATATTGTAATTTAATTATTGTGAATGAGCTGACTGAAAGACATTGTTGAAAATTTGCAATCATCTACAAGTACGTCGAATGCAATCATAACTTCGGAGATCAAGGGATGAATGAAAAAGGAATTATACCATTTGGTATGAAGGTTTCGCTTTCGGAAGCTATGAATAGGTTGAAAAAGTTTCGGGTTTATCTATCCTTTATCATTGATACACCGAAAAATATTTTTTAATGATTATGTGCTTTGAAAATACAATTATGAATGACATTGTAATTTATTTTTATCAAACACTGTTTATTCCACTTTTTTGTGACGGTATAACCCTACCGGTTTCAAGGCTTTCACCTCATCTTCAGGGGAGCGCAAACAAGACTGAAGATGAGGTGAAAGCCTTGAAACCGGTAGGGTTATACCATCACAAAAAAGTGGAATAAACAGTGTTTGATAAAAATAAATTACAATGTCTTTAAACCTCCACAACGTTAATGCCTTAACTATAAACAACAAATTATGAATGATTCTAAGAAAAATTAGGTAGTCAAAATAACATCATTCTTTGAAATAAAAATGGAGTGTATTTTTAAAACGTTTTATTTTGACATAAAACTGTTTGTTATGATACTATATTTTTCTTCCATATTCAGTATAACGAAATATTTTTTAAGGTCCCATGAATTTCGTTGTTTGGATTTGACCTGTATATATAAAAATATATTATCACGCTTAAAAGCATCAAATGAATTAAAATATGTCATAATATTAAAATATATTGGTAAAATATAATTTTTTTATTGATAATTCTAAATAAAAGCTTAAATACGTATTAAAATTTGAGTTGTTTTGTTTTCAATAGATCGCTTTTTTCATAAAAGTGTTATATTTTCACTAGATATTTTGTCCTTTAAGAGGTGAATGTACTCGTTCGGAGCACATTTTCAGCGACCGTTTTATTAATAACCATCAATTTGTAAATTTAAAAAATATATATGTAATGTTTTCTCTCGGCAAAGACGTGTCATACGACAAAATCTAACCTTTCGGGTATTCCACAAGAGTAAACGTCAAGGGTGCCCATTCAATTTGGCTGTTTTCGTGAAAGTTGTGATCGAACATCTCCTGGCTGTTTTTAGACACCATTTTTCCAATATTTTGATTTATTAAATGTCAAAATCCGAGACATTTGTATTCCGTCCTGCCAAATTCACAAAATTTTGATGGAAATCACTAAACGGACACGATTCTACGGTTGGCTACAACGGGATGTTTGTGTTGCTACCAATATAACATATTAAGTGCAATCAACAGAATCTTAAACTTCATAAACTATATCAATTGTGTGAATATAGTAACGAAAGCCATATATGTTTATATATAAAAAAAAATATTTATTTATTTTAAGTGCACCCACAAATATTGGTTTAAATGAATCAAAACTAATATTTCGCAACACGAGTTGGAGCACGTATCGTGAATAGAAGCGATTTTAGCTATATGATGCAGAAAATACAACACAATTTGATCGGAGTAATTTAATTCGCCGAGTTTTTAATACAATAACCACAATCATAATTTTTTGTTTAGTCATATCTCAGCTTTTTGTGCAGTTCATCTCTTTATATGAGAGCCACAATCTCATTTTTTTGTTCAGTAAGCTTTTTGTGTGGTTTAGCTCTTAATATGAGAGCCAGTCTCAACTTTTTGTGCCGTTCAGCTCTTAACATGAAAGCTACAATTTCAGTTTTTTTTGCTCAAATATAAGTTGATTCGTACACGTTAGACCAATGCATATCTTTATCATAACTCCAGTGGTAAATATATTTCTTAGCTTAAAGATACAAAATTATTTTCATAAGAAATCTTTTAAAAAGAAAACAGAGTAATCCACATTATTTTTTCATAGTAATTAATTTATCTAACGTCATTCCATAACCAAAGAAAAAGCATTTACTTCATTAAATACATAGTATAATTCAGATATATTCATTTGCCATTATCAGCCCTTCGCGGCTTTTCCACTTCCCATTACCTGTCGGCGCACAAATTCGTAATCTTGCTGTCACCGCTACAAAAAAATATATGTACATTTTAAATTTCATGCATCACCTAGTTCATGATCTTCTCACTTAGGCTCTCCATATTTTTATATTGTAAGTTAATTGTTTGCCATATCGTCTTGTCATATGATCTGCTCATTATTCCTTCAGCTTAGCTATAGATTTGACAATGCTAGTGACTAGTTAGGTTGTCGTTTATTAAATATGGAAATCGTGTGCGAAACGATGTTTTTCGTATTTATATACGTGGAGTATATATATTTCATGTGACATAAAATCTAAATTCAAAGCTTTTTATTATGTTGAAAAACTAATTACCGTTAAAAGTGTTCATAAATTTCAAAATAAACAGAAGCACTTTTCAAAAATTCCATATATTTTAAGAAAAATTGTAGAATAAAACTATGGGAAATCATTCTCTTTTTGTAAACACGTCCACTACTCTAAACAAGTTCAAATATTAGGTCCTTACATATGAAATTGGCGTTTTGCCGTACTGGCAACTTTGATCTCAAATATCTTCTCTTTGGTTAGGAATTCCAAATTCAAATTTATACAGCTATTTACTCAAGTATTTGTGTTTCGAAAATTATAATTCATTTGTTTTTTCCTCAATTGTTTTTTTTCTTTGCGTCACTCAGTTTACAAAATGGAAAACTTGAAATATCGCGTTATTTACGAGTACGAGTTCCACCGTGGCACCAGTGCTGCAGAAACGGCTCGAAGGATTAATGATGTGTATGGCGACGGTGCCGCAAAAGAAAACACAGTGCGTTTTTGGTTCCAACGTTTTCGTTCTGGAAATTTCGATCTGCAGAACAAGCCCCGTGGACGGCCAGAGACCAAAGTTGATAATGAAGAATTGAAGGCTATTGTGGAAGCGGATCCATCGCAAACCACGTCCGAGTTAGCTGCAGGCTGCGGTGTTAGTGATAAAACTGTTTTAATCCACTTGAAGCAAATTGGGAAGGTGAAAAAGCTTGAAAGGTGGGTACCTCACGAATTGAGTGAAGCAAATCAACAAACGCGCGTTGACTGCTGCGTTGCATTACTCAACCGGCACAATAATGAAGGGATTTTGAATCGAATCGTTACCTGTGATGAAAAGTGGATCCTGTATGATAATCGGAAGCGCTCATCGCAATGGCTGAACCCTGCCGAACCAGCCAAACCATGCCCCAAGCGAAAATTGACTCCAAAAAAGTTACTTGTGAGCGTTTGGTGGACTAGTGCTGGTGTCGTTCACTACAGCTTTCTTAAATCTGGCCAGACGATTACGGCAGATGTCTATTGTCAGCAACTGCAAACCATGATGGAAAAGCTAGCTGCTAAACAACCGAGGCTGGTTAATCGCTCTAGGCCACTGCTGCTTCATGATAACGCTAGACCACACACTGCACAACAGACGGCTACCAAATTAGAAGAGCTTCAATTGGAATGTCTAAGACATCCACCGTACTCTCCGGACCTTGCCCCAAGAGATTACTATTTTTTTCGAAATTTGGATAACTTTTTGCAAGGGAAAAAATTCAACTCCGATGGGGCAGTCCAAACCGACTTCAAAGATTTTATTGATTCCCGTCCGAATGGTTTTTTTAGTAAAGGGATCGATGAACTACCTATGAGATGGCAAAAGTGCATAGATAGCAATGGTACATACTTTGATTAAATAAATATATTATATTAAAAAAAAATCAACTTTATGTTCCTCCCAAACAAAACGCCAATTTCATATGTAAGGACCTAATATGATGGCAACATCTATTTAACATGTGTTCATTCCGGCCTTCGAATGATGTGTGTTGTCACGTTTTGACAGTTTTGCGAATTAAAAAATATAGAAATAATGGTGTTCTACTTTATTAGCGACGTTGTTTCCCCACCAGTTACCCTATTCATGGGATTGGATAAATATGAAAGTGAGTTGAGTTTATGAAATACACATTTATTTATAATATTCGCAAAGTACCAAATTCGTAAAATAATGATTTGTTATTCTTATGAAATCGTACATTATCTACAATATTTTCACTAAATAACACTCATTTTGTACGGATTTTTATTGAATGTTTATTTTATTTAATACTTGGTTCGTGAAAATATTTATAGACGATACATATTTTTTTATTAATATATATTTTTATAAATTGAAATTAATGATTTTTTAATCTTTTTTATCTAGTTTTTTTATTTAATTCTCCATTCCCGGAATATTTTTACTATGTTAATTATAATTTAATGATATATTTTGATCAATTGAAGGATTAATCCTTCAATTGATCTTATTTCATTTATATTCAAATCATATTCTCAATTAGACTTAATTTTAGAAAAAAAATTCAACCCGCATTCTTTTTTATTCAGATATTTGAGGAAATATAAATTTGCATTGTATGAGCGTGGACAGATTGATTTTTAATAGGACCAAGAAATATACATTTTACTGACTTCATATTTTTGCATATCAAGGATTCTAAAGACCTTTGTGGCCTCATTGGTAAGACACCTGTTTCTGAAGTCAGGGGATGTGCGCTAGTTTTCCATTGGTATCCATTTAAAAAAGGCTTTAAGTCTGGTTTTTATTTGAAATCCTCATTAATATCTTCCTGGCAATATGTCCTCTATGGCATGTGTAGCCTACATACTAAACACTAATTTCAAATTTTAAAATTTCTATTCAATCAGACCTCATACACTCCGAACAATAAAGTGAAACCACGTAACTCACTTATTTTAAGTATTGGGTTGATTCCACTTTTTATACAAAAATTGAAGAAAAATTTTATTGACTAAAAATTACATTTTATCAATATAGTATGTGCCGTTCTTTTGGATGAACTTTCTCCATATCTCTGGTAGGTGCATAATCCCGCGCTCATAGAAGCTTTGAGGTTTCTGGTTAAAGAACTGATCCAGGTGATTTTAGTCTTCCAAGGAAGAAAAGTTTTTACCATCTAAGCTGTTTTGAAGCGATCTAAATAAATTATAGTTGGAGGGCGCAAGGTCGGGAGAGTATGGTGATGGACCAAAACATCCCAGTTAAATTGTAAAAGTTTGTGTCGGGTGGCCAAAGACACGTGTGGTGTAAAATTATCTTGATGGAATGCAATACCCTTTCTGTTGGCTAATTTAGCCCGCTTTTGGTCGATTGCTCGCTTTAATTCACTTAGTTGTGAACAGTATTTCTCCGAATTAATGGTTTGGTTTACAGGTAACAGCTCATAATAAATGATTTCCTTCCAGTCCCACGAAATGCATAGCATTACCTTCTTCAGATGTAAATTGGGTTTGGCGCTGGTTGAAAGGGCATCTTCGCGTTTAGACCATGATTATTATACACATCTCCACGCTTAGACCATGATTATTATACACTATGCTTAAGATATATATATTATTATACACAATCCATTTTTCATCACCATCTGCTTTAAAAATGGGTCAATTTCGTCACGCTTCAATAGATAACGGCAAGCAGAAATTCGGTCTATCAATTTTTTCTCCGTTAACTCGTGCGGCACCCATACATCTGCCTTGCTAACCATTCCAAGTTGACGTAATCGCCTTGACACTGTTGACTGATTGATTCCAAGAATTTCTCTGATCTTTTGAGTCGTTCTATGCCGATTACTTTCAATTAGCGCCAATTTTCGTCGCTAAGATTAAAATTGTTTTCACAAAATTTTCTGATCCACTTACGACACGTGGAATCGTCAACGGCATCCTCACCGTACATAGCATATATCTTCTTTTACATCTGCGAAGCTTTTTTTTTTTACCTGGCGAGCTTATTGCCATGTGGCAATCCCTTTCAACCAACCAGAAAAATGTTATAATGGGCCCAAGTGAAAACCAGACTGAAATCTCTTTTTTTTTTAACCTGGGTTCCAGCGGGGATCGAACCCACAACCTTCGGATCGGCAGACAAACGTCTTACTACCAGGCCATGGAGATCGTCTTGCCTTTCCGGAAATAAAAAAGCATAATATGTCGGAAATGCTTATTTTCTGCCATTTTTACTGCTTAACAAAATGTAAAAAACCACAACCAAATAACACCATTTTTTCCCAAGTAATCGCTAAAATTCCTTTTGTCAAACAACATCAAAATTTTACACGTGTGAAGTTAATAACACTTCGGTTTTATGATACAACGCCATCTAGCGCCAAAAACGGGACAAACTTTTGCATCAACCCAATAGCTATGACAAATTGGTATGATATTCAACTTATACTAATTTCTTCTGTAAACAATAGTTAAGATTCAGTATTTAGTATCGAGATCGTACTATGAATATCTACCTCTAAAGGAATATTATACAACGGAATTTATGTTTAAAATTATTCTTACAAAATATGTAATCATATGGTACCAAAGTAAAGTTAGATTTTTAACAACTTGAAAAAATAACTTAGATGACAAAATATTCAAAAATACTTAACTCTAGTTTGGTGATCAAAAATAAGATGTACATTAAAAAAATTATTGATTTGTTTTCAGATGAAGATCTAATAAAATGGGGTTGGCCGGAAGATGTTTGGTTCCACGTGGACAAAGTTTCTTCTGCTCATGTGTATTTAAGACTCAGTCCGGTAAATCATTATTTTATTATAATAAAAAATAGTCAAAAAAATGGGTATGACACTGGTTTCCTTTATTGTGTAAATTATAGTAAATGAGAAACGTAACTAGTCTAATTCTAAAATACTTCAAAGGAAAATATTAATAAGATAATATAAAGTATATGAATATCTAGCATAGACATGACCGACACGCAGGCCGCATGTGGCCCGCCAATGTTTTGTGCGGCTCACGAGCTGTTTTTATTAATCATGAAGGAAATAACAATAAAACAGTTATTTTATAATAGCGACACTAGGATGGTAAGATCGAGTATACCTAAAATGGTATAGTAGCCTATTACCAAGCCGATGGTATACTTGACACAGTGTTCTTGAGATGATAGTGATAGGGTCACAAAAAAATACAAAACAGTCCTATATAAATTGGAGCACATTACCACGTTTCCATGCATTCAAATTTTGATATGACCATTAATTGAAAAAATACACGTGCGACCTGCGAGCCTATACCCAATACCAGTTTTGGCACAGGCTAAAAAGGTTGACCATTTCTGATCTAGCAGAATCTCATTATAGATTCAAAGACCATAACCGTTTTACTGCGGGCCGTCGATATATCGACGCTTTATTACTGAGCGAAAACTGCGTACCGTCGGGATATCGACTATTGCTCAGTTTGATTTTAGATATCGACCTGTGTAGACGTGTCGCGGTGCGCAAATCATTTTTAATTCGTCAATAATAATCATAAATAAACTTTTTAAAAATATATCGCGGTGAAAATAACATTAATTTTTGTATTTTTTTATCAGTAAAAATTGTTTATTTCCCTCATACGATGTCGAATTCGTCAAGTAGCGATGATGAAAACACTTGCGGAACTTCTTTTAGTGACAGTGAGGATGAAATCAGAATGTTTACAAATGGAAGAATGCGTATTTGTAGTGAAAGTGAAGCTTCCAAAGATGATTCTATTTCTTTGGACGGTCTTGATACCGATACTTTCGTGCAACTTTTTTTTATATTCTTCTTTGTTTTTTTTATTTTTAAAAGATAAATAAATACAGTTATAGTCAAAATTATCTTTTATTTGAGTAGTTTGATATGTTCCCTACACACAACCGAAAGAATTATGAAAATCCCTCTTTATTTGATGAAAATGTACACAATTTTGTGCACACTTATTGAAAGATTATTTTTTCTCTAAAATTCTTCCGCAATTTTCGCATACTATGTGAAAAAAGGCTCAGCAGTAAAACGGTTAATGTATATTTTTGAAGTTTATCTAACTGTTATAGTTATTCTGAATTCGTAGAATTTGACTCAATTTCTCAAATAAAAAAAATTTACTAGACACTTTCTCATAACTTTTGGAATTTTTATGTATATTTTCTCGTAAACACAGTTCCATTCTTTATAATACAAGAAAAAAAAATTTACATTTATAAATAATCATTGAGAGTTGTGTGTGGTTAGTTCTTTTATATGCTTGCAATACGTGGACCTTATCGGTAGCCATAATGAATAAACTGGAAGCTTTCGAGATGTGATGCTGAAGATATCTTGGACAGAACATAATATTTTATTTATACTATTAGAAATAACACTGTATTGAAAACAATGTACAAATGAAGAGAATTTAACGCCATCAAACGCAACAAATTAAAAAATCTCGTTTAGTTTAACATGGTACTAATACCACCCATTATAAGGAATGGTGAAAAGTGAAATTAGTGGCAAGCGATGATTGATGAGAAAGAAATTGTCTTGGCTCTTGAATATCAAGAACCGCCCAGATTTAAGTGTGGATGAAAACAGCATGAAAGTGATCCAGTTTGCTGAAATGGCGGAGGTAGTTTGTGCCCCACGATAACTAAAGACGAACATAGTATCCTAAATAATTATTTAAGCATAAATTTTGTTTTTCTCAGGGTCAAACAATAGATGATATTCCTAGTGCCGTTCTTGAAGATGCCTGCCAGCTAGTGAAAGCAAACTCAATCAATGGGAACAAAATGAATGATGTAGATATTGTATACACAATGTGGGAGAACCTTAAAAAGACCCCAGCTATGGAAGTAAGTTTAAAATTACAAATAATGTACTTCTTGATACGAAAAGTATGAATTACTCATATTCAGAGTAACAACAGGTGCTTTAAAAAATTAATGATTCATCACAAGAGAATAATATACTTATTTTTACCTTTTTGTAGATATAGCCTATTTGGCACAATAGCATTTATTTACTTTTCAATAATTGTCCAGTGTGATAGAATAAAAATACATTCCAACGAAGATAGATAATAAATTTAAACTATACTCAATTATTGTGTTACTCAAAATATATTTTATTTTCTTTAATGTTGACCTTTATTGTCTAGTTGGTTGGGAACTGAACCCGCAACCCGGGGGTTGCAGGTTCAGTTCCCATTGGAACCCAGATTTCTTTAAAAAAGATTCTAGTCCGGTTTTTACTTAAGGCCTCTTGAATATCTTACTGGTTGGTTGAAAGAGATTCTCACAGCAATAAACCTGCCAGGTTGTACTGTATGCAACAAAAGTGTATTACAATTGAAAATCATCTTTCACCGTCTATTAACGAAATTAAAATTGTTCAGTATTCTTGTTTTAATCTTAGTGTAATACTCGTAACCGTTAGGCTAATGCTATATTCCATACAAGTTATACTTTTTGCAGGTTATTATTTTAAAGCTGACGTAAACTTGAATGAAATAAATAAATAGTAGAATTATCTCTACAAAAAGTACCATTATTTGGAAAATAGTGTGGATTTTTGGATTATGTCTTCTAGCAGCTAGATCGCTAGGCTTTATTCAAAAATATTAAACAGCATATAAAGCGATAAATTTATCAAATATGTTTATGATAATTTTTTAATTATAATCCCCATTTAATTAAATGATTTCTTGATTACTATAAGGTGATTATGACAGAATTTCTTGATAAGAAGGCAATTATGAAATTTCAATTATTAATTTATTTGTCAATTATTATCTTTCACACACTTAATTTGAAAACAATCATACACAAAACTCTTCAAGTTCATAAAATTTCACAAATAACTTTATAATAAAATAAATAAAACACTTAATTTTTAGTCACCACTGTTTTATTTGAGTTCACTATTGGTTTCAAATAAAACAATCGTGAATAGACAATAAAAAATAAGTGTTTTATTGAAAATTTATAAACATGACACTACAAAGTGAAACAAACATCTTTTCTAAAATTCAAGAAACAAATAACTTTAACTCAAAATTTGACATATCCTTAAATCTGGGAGTGTTGATGCCCTGTTACGTCACCAGATCATTTGTAAATCAATCGCAGTTCTTTTGCGCACTGCATCAAAACAAAAAACTTAAAATTTTCATAATTGAAAATTGTAAGAAATAGATTGTATTCATAAATTATGTTTTGTAATTGATATTTCTAATGTAATTTTTAGCCTGGCCAAGTGAATTTCTTCAAAGATAAAGACGTAAGAAAGATGAGAGTGGCAAAAAGAAACAATGAAATAATCAAGAGACTGTATAAAACAAAAAAAGAGGAAAACACAGACCTTAGAGCTGAACGTGAAAAGCGTGATCGTCTTGAAAGAGAGGACAAAAAGAAAATATTGAGAGACCAAAAAGATAAAGAAAAGGAAGAGGAAAAACGTAAGAAAGAAGAAGCCGAAGTTAGAAGTTACACAACATTGATGAAACCAGAAAATATGAAAACTAATTACGATGGAGGAAATGATTCCGATGACTTCATGTGACATGGAACTAGTAAAACTCTCTCTCATTACAACGGATACACTTATCAAATACAAAATGCCACTTGTCGTTTAAGAATTAAGTCTAAAAATATGATTATCACATTATTTCATGTATTCTAAAGTGTCAAAAAATTACTATCCTTAAAATCTATGAAGTGTTAGTGGAAAAATTCTTCCCATATAGTTATGATGTGCTATTGCTATTGATCTAAAACTTTAGGTTTTGTTTTGAGAGACTAAAACTGTATTAATAAGATAGGTTTTTTATTTATAACTAGTTCTTTGTTTTTACATTATGTATCATAGACACATTTAAGTATTAAAGAGACTTAAACGTAAAATAGCTGTGTTATTTATTTCCTTTTTCAAGTTCTTTACATCCTATTCCTCTAAAAATAAGTGGAAACAATGCTTAAGCTATCCAAAGGTAACAATATATTCTAGCACAAGTGACCTAATCTATTGAATAACATCATTGTCCATACTAAATGGCTAGTGTCGTTAAAGCTACTTTGGAAAAGTAACACTCTTATAGCTTCTTTTAAATCTGAAATAGCATGCTACTTATTTTTTCTATCCAAGAAGTGGCAATGGCGCCGCTTTACAGCTACTCTTAGGGCAAATTAATTAACGTAAAATTTTGTAAGAAATGAAATTACACATTTAATCTGTGTGTATATTGATTGAAAATTTAAATAACATGTAACCGAAAAGGTATTTTATAACTTTGTTTAAAGTATGGTATTGATAACATACATAATTATTTCACTATGAATGTTTTTTTTTTTAAATGAGGGTTACACTATTTATTTGTTGCGCTAAGCTAGGGTTAACATGAAATATAGAAAAGTGTACTTAATGATTGTTTTATTAGTATTACTGTAATGCAAAATTTAATCTAATTTCATTGACATGATCATAAAAAATGGTTAATGATAAAATAAAATTATATATTTAAAAATTATTCCATTTTCCTCATATTTCTTGGGTACACTCAGGGGCGGCTCGTGACTTTAAAAACAGGTGGGGCATGATGTGGCTGAAGTGCCCCCCCCACCCCTATTTAAAAAAAAAATTAACTGTATATATTTTTAGTACAGTGAGGTCAAACCAAGAAAATACTAAGAATTATCAAATCTTTTATAGAGAAATTAAACAAAAATAATTTTTATTTAACATACATACTAACATTAACAAAACTATCATAAAAAAGCACGTATTTTTCACAAAATCAAATGAAAATATTTTTTATTAACGAATAAAAATTAAATAAACAAAACTCTCATTATAAAAATATGAATTTTTCACAAAATCAAATGGAAATCATTTTTGTTAATATAATATATGAACACGAAAAACAAAAATTAAACATCGTTCATTACAGCGCGGGGCAGGCGTGCTCCTGCCCCAAACAGACTTTTACGCAGCAAAGAAAAAGCCACCTTCTGTAAACGGTAATACGGAACTTTTCTCTTTACCTCCACTACCTGACCAAACACTATCGGGTCTCGCGTCATAGCGACAGCTCAAGTGACGTGACCATGGCAGAGACAAGACTGCCCCGCCGGAACTCGTTTAGTTGCATGCGTCCATCGTATTTCGTACTTCGCGCGCGTATATATTTCACACCAGTAATAAGTTAATATCGTTTTTTTTTTCAAATATTTATAAATCATTACGTGCAAATAATATTCCGAAAAACTGAGAATAATTACAATTATACCAATAATAAAAACACGTTTCAAAAATATTTAGCTAATTATTATTTTTTTATTAGGAGAAATGTGTGTGGGGCAGTGCCCCGGTTGCCCTTAAAGACGAGCCGCCCCTGGGTACACTTATATATCTTTTGCCATCTCATTGCCGGCAGGCGGGCTAAGCAAGATGACATGCTCATGCCATGAGGATTACACTCTTTAGCTGGAATGTTTTATTAGTAAACAAACAATGAAAAATATTTTGATATTTACAAAATTCAGCCAGTTTGTGTAAAACGATACTTTTTCTTCTTCCTCTCAAAGTTTGACCAATTATTTCTAGATCGTTATGAGGGATAAATTGTTAATTTTAATAATTGTGCTTTTATTTAGAGGACTCTTAATAAAGGGCTGTTTTGAGTTCCGACTACACTTTTTTTTCTTGTTCTGAGACTGATTTTTTAAATAAAAGACTTTCATATATTGACTAAATTTGATCGACATACGAGATCACATAAATAATTTTCCAGATATGTAACCTCTCAATTCAATTACTAGTTATTATTTATAGTTAAGGCGTTAACACTGGAGATTTAAAGACATGGTAATTTCTTTAATAAAATGCAATTTTTTTCCACTTCATATAACGGCATAACCCTGCCTGTTTCAAGGTTTTCACCTCATTATCAGAGGAGCACACACAATACTAAATTATAACCGAAATTCATCTAAACGGTAAAAATTCAGAATGGGGGTTTTTCCCAACTTTTTAATGTAAGATGTGTTTATGTCGGTGCCAGTTTAAATAAAATTCAGTCTTGTTTGTGTTCATCTGATGATGAAGTGAAAACCTTGAAACCGGTAGAATTATACCATTATCATCAGTAGAAAAAATAGTGTTTTACTATAAAAAGACTATAATAAATTACAATAGTATTGACCTGAAAAGCAGTACAAGTACTTTCTATGTAAGAATTTTTTTTAGAACTGCTTAAAAACTAAACTTATGTTGGAGTCTTGAATAAGGTTACATTAATAAGAGTCACTTCCGGTCAAAGTGTATTTTTTATGTTTTATTTAGCTCTTAATCGAAAATTCCCAGATACAATGAATACATTTGTAATTAAATAAAAAAATGAGCTATGCCAATTAGCTTGGACGACATTATAAACTAACAGGGATGTTGGGTAAACTGAATAAATAATAATTTGTAAAAAAAAAATGCATCTTTGTTTTTACTAGAAATTATATTTAATTATGAACTCAAATCTATATTTACTGCTGATAAGGAATCTTTTATCCATTTTGGATAGTTGTCCTCTGGAAACAAATTTCTCATGAAATCTTTCACGAAGTCTGGAAATGTGCCTACTTTTATGTGATCTCTCATTCGTCTCATAAGATTTAGCTGAAACAAGTAAAAAAAAATGTTTTTAATTTTTTCTCAAAATAATGAATAGATTTATTTTTTCAATCTTGGAGATTCATTAACATCAGAATGGTATAACTCTTTTATATTGCTAACCAGAACCACCACATCCTAAAAATGTCCTAGATATATGGAGTTTCAATCTGTTTACTTCGATATTTATGTAATTAAATACCAGAAGACCCTTAGATTTCAAAGCAGCTAATATGTTCAGTGTGTGCCATCTAATAAGTCCCCAGAGGTAACATTTTCCATACCAGCTTTTATCGTGCAATTTCATTTGATCACCTTGGATGCAAATATAGCAAATGAGTATGAGGAACATGAAAATGCATACAGAATCTAAACTTGAGCGGAATTTGGCATTGAGATTAACAATTTTTTAAAGTAATTTGAGAAGTCAACAACTCACCTGGAATGCAATATTATGTACTGAAAGAAGATGACACGCCACTGTTTCTACAGTTACTATTGTGTGTAGATAAGCTCTTGTGTATTGTTTGCAGGTGGTACAGTTACAATTCTTGTCTATGGGATTGAAATCATTCTCATATTTCTTCTGTTTCAAATTTAACTGCCCAGTATTAACCAAGGCACAACCGAACCTCTAGAAAAATAAATATAAGTTATTTGTTTATTGTAATAAGTAATAAATATTTTTTTAATTAAAAGTAGTTTTGAAAATTGTACAAAAGAGATATATCTGATTCGAAACTTTGCATGGCTGATGCGATTCATTCTTTTGGGAGGGTAGTTAATATGCTATGGTGTAGTTTAATATAATGAGAATGAATAAGATGGAAGTGACCATAATCATGTCTCTCTTGCAGATGGACCACTGCATAGTAGCTAGTTAGCTTTACGGAATGGGTTTGTGAAGGATCCCGGCTGCGAGTGTTGTCTGGATGATGAAACAGTAGATTATGTGTTTTTCAGTTGTCCTTGACGTGACAGATTTAATTTGCTAAGTGCTCTATGAATGAATGAATGTTGCATTTCTTCTTTCTTTGAAGAACTTTTCCACTTATAGATTGATTGTTAAATTTTTGAAGTTTTAAATTGTCTAAAAATGTTTTTTTTTTTTAATTTTGCATACATTTTCCTAGTGTGCGTGGATTGCGTATTAAAAAAGTGCTATGGTATAAGGTTTTTCAGAGTTTATACCATATTTAATGTGACTTACAGTCCATGTTTCAGGAATGTTACAGCTCTCGTCTTCATGGCTTGTTGCTTTAAGTTGATAATCAATTCATTCATTTGTATGGTAGTTTTCATATCTGCATTGGTGGTGTGATATATGTGGCTGGGTGAAAATATTAAGAAACAACACTCCAGCTTCATTAATCAAGCCTTCAGGGTTGAAGCCACTGGAGGAGGTATCTAACTGACAGTTCATTATACAATTTTAAAATATGATTGTACGCAGAGACATAAAAATAACCTCTCAGTGACTATCGACAAACTTAACAGTTTGGTTAACACCAAACTGAGACTTTTATTTTCGGGTATCATTGAGAATCATACAAAATAACTAATAATAAATAATAATAATAATAAATAATCATAAAAAATAACCTCTCAGTGACTATCGACAAACTTAACAGTTTGGTTTAAACTTAACAGTTTGGTTAACACCAAACTGAGACTTTTATTTTCGGGTATCATTGAGAATCATACACGTAATGTCCGGATCAAGGTAAGCATTATATCAACTAGATCAATGAGGTCACCAATACGTCATTTCCTTTGGTTACTATGAAAAAGGAATACTAATAAACTTACAGCCGTTCTCGTGGGAAAAACGCAATCAAACATATCAGCTCCAAGTGCAACACAAACTACCAGATCCATTGCAACACCCACTCCCATGACATACCGTGGTTTATTTTGGGGAAGGATATCAGTGCTCAAATGCACCATTGGCCAAAATTCATCTTTAGCTTCTCCACCACTGTAATAAAAGAAAACAAATTTAAATAAAATAATAATCTTTATGAGTTCTTTGCACTGTGTTATAGAATTTCTTATCTCAGAATTTTGGAGATCTATTTGGAATTTCTTAACTAAGGATTTATCGAGGAATAAGACCATATATTTCATGCTGCATTTCTATATATCAGTACATATTTGCTTTAGCCACTAACTTAAGACAGAAACTTTATAATAATATAAGGGATTTTCTAAATCAGTTCTATTCGACTTATCGTTACGTACATCAAAATTTTGTCATAATATTTCCAAATATCAAAGGCAGCAATGTTAGTATCAATTATCTGACGAATAGAAGACTTATTTAATTATTGTCATTTTGGTTTTTACCTTACTTTCAGAAATTTTCCACCTGAATTTATTATAATTAATGACTTTTAAATTCAAAAACAGGTTCAAACCCTGGAGGCGACATTTAATTATGAAATAGTACTATACAAGTCATCTATTGATTATTATTATGATTATTAGTGATGCAAGAGTTACATAAGCAGATACTTATAAACTTTTACTATATTACAATAAAAGCTGTGAGGCAACTTTTACAGTGATAGTAATTAATCATAAAATTTCTATATTACACAATTAACTTCTGGATGCTAGAAAATCTCGAAAAATCGCTTGCAATTTTCTAAATAATATGTACACATTTGTATTGCATGAGCTAATATTTATCTCTTTCATCCACGTTCAATGCTAACCTCAAAATAATATCTTAAATTAAAAAAAAATTATATAGAATATACAATCATGTGAAGCGACATTATTTTGATTCCTCAGCATCGGTAAAATGTTCAAGATAGAACAGCTCTTATAAATTTATTTTTACTGTTAAAATTATTTAGATATTGATGATTAATTAATTCTTATGCTATTTCATACATTGGTGATATCAACACTTAAAAAAGCATGGCCATAAGATAAGTTCTTCTCTCTTTTCTTTTTGGTATACATCAGGAACAACTCGCGAAGTGGAAGACAAACATCTTGCCAACAAAGATATGGCTATCGTCACATTGATCATTAACCAGTTAGTTGTACACTTTTGATTATCCGGCGTCGAATAAACCGAATTGTGGATTAACCAGGGCGGTAAAAAAATCAATATTTTCGAACAACATTTATTTAAAATGTAAAAATAATCTTTCATTCAATTGTAAAATACTTACCACAAAATTAAACAGGCGAAATTGACGATAAGTTTTTCTGAAAGTGGTAGTGGTAGTATAGGCAAAAAACCATGGAAGTCCAATGATTTGGATAAAGTGATGCTTTTATGGTTTAACCGTTTCTGGGACCGTTATGCGCAGTGAAAGTGAAGTATTTTTTCGAACAATTAAAATTAACTGGATATGTCCATGCATCATCATCTTGATAGATAACAAGATATAAGCAAAGGCATAGTAGGATTAGTCAAATTTCCACCGAAGATGAAAAACTAAGCTCGATTATCCGGAGGTTTTTTATTCAAATCAATATTTTTCCATACCGCCCGGATAATCCAAAATCTACTGCACAACTTAAAAATGTAGACTTAATAATTTATTTTACCTTAAGCCTCCAATAGCAAATCCATTAACATTTTTCTTTACATGTTCTTTCGCACTTTGTTCACGAAGTTCTGCATCGAGAGATCCCTGAACTATAGGAAATACGCTTTGCTCTTCTGGCCGCTTGTGTGCAGAAAGGCATCTGTCTAGCCATCGAGAGGTTCTTTCTGTTGCTTTTTTTATTCTTTCACGATCAGGGTGCGTAGCTTGTACCACATCATCTAATTGCATAATGATATCAGCGCCTAATAAAAAAAATCCATTATTTCTTGCTTTTTCGCTCCAGAGGATTAACAAACTGTGTTTAAAAATCATCCCAGGAGAGCCCACCGTCACAAACAGGTCATATGACCTAAACCAAGAGGAAGAAGAAGATGTTTAAAACATTGTTTCAAAAGTTTATGTACTAAATAACAAAATTTATGAAATAAAATTAATGTTTAAAAGATATCAAACATGTAAAAACTGTTGTATAAGTTCTTTTGGAGTGTTGTACTGCACAATTTGACTTATGATGTTGATGTATCGAAAACATTTCAGTTTTCATTCTGATGCCTTGTTTGTAGTCAACTTTGCCATAAGTGGATGCACACTGTATACTGCTTGGTCTATAGCAGGATCTCAACAGTAACGAGAGCACATGGGTTCATCCCACCACGAAACAATAAGTGCAGAGCTTCCACAAAGGTTGAAGTTATTGTTCATTTTCAATTAGTTGTTACTGTGTTTTGACTACGGGATACCATGCTAATTTGAGGTAGAATCCGTCATCTCTTTTAATATCGTTTGGATGTTTATAGATATCTATAGCCTCTGATTAATCAGGCGAGATAACTATTTGGTTTGCCGAGTATTTTTGATTCAAGTGAGAGACTATGGCCTACTTCAATAAAGTATTTGGACTGATGTTTGAACTGTTCAAATAACAATATTAAATTATTTTGTTATAAAATAGCTATGTTAACAGAACATATTGTACTTATTGAAGGAAAATGTTTATTACCTCAGTTACTAGTAAATGTTTTAAATAATAAATAAATTAAATTCAGACTGTCGAAATGGGCCCAGCTAAACTAATTTCGATATTTTAACACAATTAGAAGTAAGCTTAAATAAAAATATCATGATTCACTGTAAAATGATATAAAATTGATGAATTTAATTATTTTCAAACCATATTTTAGAAATGTGTGCAATATATGTAAAAGGCCCAATTCTCTCGCGTCATTTATGCAACTCAGGAATTCAACTCAAGGATGATGAGTTTAGATCTAGTCCACTACGGTATTTTAGTATCAACTTTGATGTATAGGAGTGAAACATGGATGTGGAAAAAGATTGAAAAGAGTCAAATAAATGCTGTAGAAATATAGGGTGACAATTTATGATGACACAGAATGGAGTGATTAGAGATGAATGTGAACTTAAAGCTGATGTGTTGAGAAAGATGAAGAAGAGCACTGGTTTGGGCTTGTAGAACAAATGAATGAGAAAGACTAACAAAACAAATATAATGAGATGTGAGAGAAAGACCAAGGAAAGTGTGGTTGGATCAAAAGTATGATATTTTGAAATAAAAAGTTGTAAGAAGTCAGAAAAATCATAGGAGTTTTAAATGTCTCGGGATAGGAAAGTCTGTCACTCTCACCTCTCGGCTTACTGAGACAGGTAAACGGGGTGATGGTATATATGTATTAATATTTCAATAGCAAACTTGCCTATGCAATTCTGTATTTGAATAGAATGCTCAGGTGTCAGCATGATCTCACTATCATCATACGGAGACTGGAACTTGACTCCTTCCTCAGTAATTGTAGCCAGTTTTAAGAGTGACACCATTTGAAAACCACCTGAATCAGTTAAGAGACCACGGTTCCATCCCATGAATTTATGAAGCCCTCCAGCTTTTGATAGGACTCCCACTCCTGGTCTATTTCCCAAGTGATAGGTATTGCCTAAAATAATTTGGCAATTTAAATTCTCAAGCTGTTCCGGTAGTATACCCTTCATTGTCCCCTGTAATTATGAATGTTATTATTAATATTTTGAAACTTACACAAAACAATATTATGACAAATAAAAATGCAGTAGACTCCTGATTATCCGGAGTCGCATTAACCGAAATATTTAAAATGAAAATATATTTTATTCATTCGACTACATAATACAATATGAAAGAGAAAAATTAACTGGTGAAATAGGAAATATGTAACATAATAAAACTGGTGAAATTGGAAAAATGTCATCAACCAGAAATCGTGGTCGATAAATTATTATTTGGGCAATTCGGTGTTTACTTTTGATGCAAGTGGGCAGGTCTATCATGTCGAATTGTGAATTTAAATTACATGTGCATTGCGTTTGTTTTATTATTTATTACAATCAATATTTATTACAAAAATACAAAATATACTCAATTTAGTATTATTAATATTCTTTGGTGAATTTCCAAATTGTGGAGTCAATTTTACATCTCTCCATCCTAAGTTAATGTTGCGAAATGGAAAAGTGAACAGAGGGAAAAACAAATTTGTTTGCTATTGTACGAGGCATATCCAGAAAATAAGTGTACTGAATTTTTGTAGGTTACAATTTTTTTTATTTAAACAAAAAAATTATGTGATTACCGTAGTACATATGTAAGCTATTTTTCGACATAGTCACCATTCCTCTCAATGCAGGTAGTGAAGCGGGGTATCAACTTTTTGATGCCTTCCTCGAAGTAGTTTCCCGCCAACCCCTCCGCCCACTTCTCCACCTCCTCCTTTAGCTCATCGTCGGTAGAAAAGCTTTTTCCACCCATGTACAGCTTTAGGGAGGTAAAGAGATAGTAATCTGAGGGTTCTAGGTCAGGGAAATGCGCGGGATGGTTCAGGACATCCCATTTAAACGAGGCGAGCAGTTCCTTCGTGGCGTTGGCCGTGTGTGGTCTGGCATTGTCATGCAGCAGGCAGACTCCCTTTGTCAGCATGCCTCTCCTCTTGTTCTGAATCGCCCTCCGCAATTTTTTTAGGGTCTCACAGTATCTTTCAGAGTTGATGGTCTCCCCTTGAGGCATATATTCAATTAAAATTATGCCTTGACAGTCCCAAAACACGGATGCCATGATTTTCTTGGCTGAAATTGTGGTTTTGAACTTTTTGGCGGAGGGTGAAGAGGTGTGACGTCACTGTTGAGACTGCCTTTTGGTTTCAGGCGTGTAGTGTGCAACCCAAGTTTCATCTCCAGTAGCGATGGAGCAGAGAAATTTATCTCCATGGAGTTTGTAGCACCTCAAAAACTCTTGCCTTTTTACAAAATTTCGCACTTGGCAGGAGATTGGGTTGACATTTTTCACTAAACGTGTTGTCGCGTCGACACTTCTCAACGTACTGACCTCGAACCGGTCTCGTTGCGGAGGGAAAGGGTCAGGCTACACGGAAGTGTAGCCAGCATGTCGAAAATAAAATTCATCCGGTCGTGATAGCCTCAGTACACTTACTTTCTGGATACGCCTCGTATTTTAAATAAAAGGGTGTGTAGGATAATTGTGATTTTTGTATTAATACACTTCTGACATTTTTGGCAGAGATTATGCGGAACAATTTTTCACCCTACCAACCTGGATAATCGAGTGTCAACTGTAATAATTCATAACATATTTGACACAATATTATTTTGTAAAAGCTTGAAAAGATTTTAAATATCAGTTAGATGAGGTTTTTCGGAGTACTTTACCATGTGGATGCTGAAGTTTCTTCTTCAGGGCTTGTTTGTAGTCAACTTCGCCATAAGTAGATGTAAGCCGGATACCGCTGGCCTACAGTAAAGTCTCAACCACAAACGTGAGTGCATGGGTCCTTCCCGGTACGTGACTGAATGTGAACACGTGGTTTTCCTTTCCCCTACGGAATAACGATCGCGTGGCTTCCACAAATGTTGAAGTTGTTAGATTTCATTTAGTTGCCGCTTCTATTGCCTCTTTGATTAATCGGATATGATAACTATTTGGTTTGGAATTTTATTTTTTGTTCAATTCAGAAATGATGACCTGTCTCGATGAAGTGTTCAGTCAAAGCTGATTTTTCAGGGTGAGCGAGTCTGCAGGCTCTCTCATATTTAGCTATTCTTATATTCACCAATCTCGCTGTTTGTCCTATAAAATAAACTTTCTTGTATCCCTGGCAATCAAATCTGTAGACACCACTTGACATGACTAAAACGTCGCAATCTTTGGGAGATGTTATTAGGTTTCTCTGCTTTGACTTGGTAAAACTACAACATTTTCGAAACATCAGCATTATAAGTCAAACCACGTGGTAAAACACTGAAAAACTTTATCCAATTGATACGAAAGCCTAAAAAAGATATTAGATATTTTGTCATATGTTTAAGTCATGTGTTTCATTTTAGTTTGGGTGAATTGCCTATTATAGGACACTTCGTTCTTAGAGTAGGTGTTAAGTAGTGCTGTTTTGCTTTTAGCTTTAAAAACTTGAGTAGCATGCTATATTATATTTAAAAGTAGCTGTAACCGTGCTACTTTTTCCATGTAGCTTTAACAACACTGGATAGTTATTCCGGACAGTGACGATATTGAATGGATTACGCTCAAGTGTCTCTAGCTCCCAGAAGTGATTTTTCTTTACTGTTCGAATTTTTAAAGTAAATTATGTGCATTGGACGTATGCATCACCCTTAATATGTATAGATTCTTGATATATAAATTTTATGTTATTTTGGTATTTTTGTATTGTAAATATTTATGTTTGTTTGGGCCCGCGCTGCATCGTGACCGCAGCGGAAATGAGACTTATGGACGGTCGTTGTGAAACTATATCGCTGGCCGGCCGGCATCTGCATTGCGCAAATTCCCGCAAATGGTGGTAAATCGCGAGGTGTGAGCGAATGCAGTGGCGGAAAATGGCGCTTGCGATGAGCGATTGACCGTTCATCAGAAGGGTCCTTTTCAAAATAAATTATATTCTCAGTTTACTCTACCTACTGTGTTTTACTTGAGACCTGCTAATACCTGCCTCAGAGGAATCTCTTCACCCCGTTACTTTCTTTCACCAATCTACGCCTCTGAACGTGACTCGAATTCTCCGAGCATTGCGCAGCAGCCATACACCTATGATACAGTTTTTTGTACCGGTGCCATACATTATGATTTATTAGATTTTTGGCAATTTGGGTATTCGTGAAGCTCTGCACACAATTTCATTATATTTATAATCTGTTACTTGATTAGTTTTAGTTGATAACAGTGTATTTTTATTCATTTTAACGCGTTTATTTTGTTATTGCAACAGTCATTATTACTGCGTAATATTTGATGAAATGAAGGTCTTCATTTTGTGTTTATATTCATTTTCTCAATTAATGTTTCAATTGGATTGATCCTTGCTTGCCTCAAACTGTTGCGCACAGCTTTAGAAAGCACTTGAAGGCAACCCTTTTTGACATGTCTAACCAAAATTTATAATTATATATAAACACTACACTCCACCTAAAGCCTAATATTACGTATCAGAATATTTACAAAGGTTTCTTTAAGTTTTCTTCCCTTGGTAAGTTTTCTGTTTTTTTTTATCAAATATGTTTTTCTAAACATATGCAGATGTGGGAATGTAACTAATCTAATGGCCACAGCCACCATTTTCCTATCCTTACACTCAATTTGTTTTTTTTTGTAATATTTTAAATCATAAATAAAAGTGGGATGGAATCCTGAGTTAGAGCGCCCTTGAGGAGAGTGTTATCTACACGGTGTTATATAAACTGTCCTTTGATTATCACTTGTCTTAACACGTTCCGTGCCGCAGTACATTTTAAGAAAATAAGTACCTGCGCCACTAAACAAATTATAGTTTATATTATGTATACATATATAGGCTTCATAAATGATTTATTTTTAAAAATAAACTGATTTTAGGTGATATTGTGAGCGTAGGTCACCGGTGACCTACGCGGCGTCGTACAGTAATACATGTATATAAAACATAAACTTTTGTAGTCGAAACAAATTGTAGCATGCCTAATTTATTACTTATTATATTTTTTATTTATTTATGTAATATGCTATAGTGTTACGCCATAACATAATAATCTTTTATGATTATTGAGACAATAGCTCCAAAAAAAGGGTCACAATGTTGCATAGACAATGCACCCTCATAAATTTCCAGAGTGGGACAAATGGATGGTCCCATTCATTATGTTATCCCTGGAATCTCTTCTATACCCCCTAGCCTAATTGTAGAGGCTAGTTTATCCTTGAAAAAAATAAACCGTTATATTATTTTTCATACACCTGGAGGTTTATTAAAAATAATTGCATTTTCAAACAAAATTTTGGAAGTTTTTATGTGCATTATATTCAGAGGCGCCGTATAGGTCACATTCAATATTAAAATTCGTAGTAAATGTGACCGCTGGCGCACTGGGACTGTTTATAAAAAAAAAAAAAACACGTAGGTCACCGGTGACCTATGTGGCGCCCTGGTCAAAAACACGGTAGGTCACCGGTGACCTACGCGGCGCAGAACGTGTTTAGTTTATCATTCTTCGATAGCTCAAGATTTTTTCCACTCACATTTCACAGGAATAGGATGTAAAAACCTTTAAAGAGGAAAGAAATAAAGTATATTTGAAAACACTGTAAATAATTGTATCCAAGACCAGCTCTTTTTTATAATATCCGTAGGATGACTAAAATTTTCAAAAATACAAGATGACAACTTCGTAATAGTCTTTTCACGAATTGAAAATAATATATATATTTGCATAAAAATGATAGATTTTCAAGTTCTACGAAAACGGCATTCTAACCTGTGTTCCGACCGGCATAAAAACTGGTGTTTCAACATCGTGATGAGGCAAGCTCATGACTCCAGTACGGGCTTTTGTAGTATTGCATTGTGCCAAGACTTGAAAAGACAAAGCAGGCTTTGTAGAAGTCATTTTCGATACAGGATTCAGTATTTTAGTATTAATTGAAGCCTTCATAACCTCGAAGAAATTCAATTTGACACATGATTTTGACAGACAATCATATTAGAATAATAACGTAATAAAAAACTGGTAGAAAATACTTTAAATAAAAAAGTAATATAACAGAACTCGAAAGGTTTTCCAGCAATATTTCCCAGCATGCAAAAAAAAATCGTTTTGCTAAAAAAAATCGATATATAAATATGGGTTTATTGATAGCAACATAGTATAAACATATATAAATATATCCAGAAATCGCACATACATCTCAAGATAAATAGCAGAAAATCATTTAAAAGAGAAGCCGTCAAAAAGTAAGTATTTGTTATTATTGAAGGAACTTTTAACAACCAGGATAATAGAGTCGGCAAAAAAATTTCGAGTCGACTAAATGTTTGACTCCAACTCCAATTATAGTATTTACACGTATATTGCTAACCATATGTTAGACTCAATTACGTGAAATAACTACTTTAATGTAAGTTTTTTGGAAATAATGTCTGCATACAAACTATTCGCTATTTATACTAAATTATACATAGTTCATAATTTCGAAATGTAATTTATGTAGCTGTTAAGTTTTTAAAAATGTAGAAAATTTGAAGTGGGAGTCGACTTTAGAATAGCATCTCTTGACTCTTCTAAAAACTAACCAACTCCACAATCCTGTCAATAACTTATCTGTAAACGGTTACTCATTCCATTTTGTACAACTTACTTTATATTATCTCTGCAGCTTACCCTCAACAACGCTAATTGAGGGCAGCAATTTATGAAAATGGTCACAATACTTAATTAAATGTTAAAACCTTCCAAAACATTAGATACATACTAATACGCCGTTTCCCTTCTGCCAGGCAGAGAACAGAGAAAGTCAAGCTTTTCTATCTCGATACACATATTTCGCCTCTTCAACATTCATACACCTTTTCATTCTTCGAACAAAAATATAAAATAATCCACTGAATGAACATCATGTAATTTGGTTGAATTTTAAAATTTGAGTTTCTACTGAGGAAATAAAAATACTAGAAAGAAGTGATATTTTAATTTCAACGTTAAAGTTTTGAAAAGTGTTAATGCCTTTAATATAATGTAAAATATTGGTATAACCTTACATATGTAGAGAGACGTATAGATGTTTCATAGATGCCGATAGAGGTAAGCGCCCGTAGTCTAACGGTTAGCATTTATGCCAAGCAATTGGGCACCCCAGGTTTGATTTCTGGCGGATTCACATCCTGACTGGTTTTACTCTTAGATCGTTTAACAGTTGAATTTATGTTCTGTTGCTTATATGCTATTTATCATGCGCTGTTAATAAATGCAAAAATAACGCTACATAAGAAAACTCAGCCTTACGAAAGACTGCAGCAGATTAAAACCTTTGATCTCTTTGCCGTTGAACTGATCTCTTTGCCGTTGAAACTTTGGGATTTATCTGTTAAAACTATGTGCTTGCTGAAGTTCAATAAATTACAAACAATGAACCAACACACCCACATGTGTCTTTCATTGATAGGATGATTGACAATCATATTTGATTGCTAGGGATTGCCTGTCACAGAGAGAAATACACCGTCTGATTAAAACTTGTTGGATTATATCAAGTATTTTATTCTTATCCAATAAATAAAAATCTAATTTCATTTCACAACCTAAGTCATTGTAGGGAGGAAGTCTATACCTATCATTATTATCTTATGTTGAAGTCAACGAAAATGACTTATTTTAGCTTAGCTTCTGATAGTGAAAGAACTTCTTGCAGAGGTATCTAAGCAGTTTCCAATTTTTGGCAAAGCTTGAACAAACTGACTAATTTTATAAAGAGGTGGCAGTATTTTTTTTCTATCAATGACTTGGATGCAGTTTTCTTGCTGCTAGGTTCAAGAGATGTCCTTGGTGACCAGTGATGAGTCTTTCTCTGCTGTCACAGGAAATGTGGAAACTTGGTATACAAATGTGAAAATGTGGAAACTTGACAAAACATGCACAACACCTCAGGTTCTCCACAATCATCCAGTCATGATCAGTTCAAGATTCTAATAACTTTATTTAAGGTGTACTGAATGATCAACATGTAACAAAACATTAATTTTCAGTGCAGAAGCACTGCTTTCTAAGGAATCTATAAAAAGTCAACCATTTTTGTACTCAATATCAAGCATCATCAACCCAGGAATATCACTGCAGTATACTAAGCCACCAACCCTCCTGTGCAAAGTAGGGAGGGAGAAAACACCTGTTCTTCTTTCTTTCAACTAAGGTGCGAGAAAGACTTTGATTGCCTTCAAAAGTGTGATTAGAAAGCTCCGAAGAAACAATAGGGACTGACAAAATAACTATAATTGAAAATATAATGAGGAAATTCCAAGATTCGGAATGTTCACTGAATGTAAAAAGTCCCTTTTTAAATGTACACTTGAACCTTTATTCTGAAAATTTTGGTGTGGTGAGCGAGGAGCAAAGATAATGTTTCCACCAAGACAATAAAGAAATGGAGAAAAGATACCAGGGTTGGTGGTTCTTGAATATGATGGGAGACTACTGCTGGATGCAACATCGTGATCCACAAGAAGAAAAGCAATGCAGCTTCACCAACGTATATAAATATTTTTTGTAATATATTCAGTATTTGTCACAGAACATGTTTTTTATTACCCATAGTATAATATTTACGTATTTTTAATGGGAAGTAAAACAAAATGTATTTTATTTTTTATCCACAATACATTCAACATTATTTTAATGGAAAAGCGAATCATCGAGTATAAGAGCATAACAATACAATAGGCTCCATTTTATGGATACAGATAACTTACTTCACTAAAAAAGACCTGTGAGGAATTGATATAATTCTTTAATCACAACTTTCATATAGTTATCTTAAATACTAAAACACTTTGATTAGATTACTTTTCCCTTTTTAATTCAACAACTTAGTTTAACCCATTAACGCCCGCCGTACACGCTTGTGTACACCTGTTCAAAGCGCGAATTGGTGTTTTCTTTATATGATTATTATGGAAGTAATTACTTATTTCGAAACTATAAAATAGTAGTTAACTATAAAAAAATAAAATTTGGCAATAATGCGTAAATAAATATCATTGGTTTATCATCGCAATATGGATATGAAATAAGATTTTTTTCGTAAGATGTTTTTAACGTTTTTATTATAAATAATAAAATATTTTCTCTTGTTTTTTTATTATTAGGTATAGTTAGACTCTATTATAACGCGTGATTTTATTACTGCAACGAAAAAAAAATTTTATGGTGTGCTGGGTTATATTTTATTGCCCTGTACACAAGCGTGTACAATGGGCATCTGACTGTAAAAATGTTAATGACTCGTGGAAGCAGATCATATTCAGTTCGCTTTTGTTTCTTGCTCAGTTCATACCCTGCAGTGTGCTAAAGGCATAATTCGATAACACATATATTTGATAACCCGATAACTATAATTGTCGAATCCTGAAATCCTTAAAATTTTTAAAATGGCGGCCCGTCGTGTTTTCACAAGCCATAATACCTATACAAGACTCGAAGAAGCCCTTGAATCAATAATGTCCGATGAAAACGATGAAGTCGAATACGATATAGTATTGATTCCACCAAATCCTGATGTCCTGAGTGACGAAGAAGAAGGGAATGACGATGATTTGACGTCCTCTAATCTTCCAAAAGATGTGCCAGGTACAGTGCAAGTAATTCCACGTCGTCCTGGCCATGATATTTCGGACTGGGACTACAGTGATGATGAGCCGCTTTCTAATTATATAAGATCTTCAAAACGAGTTAAAAGTCAAGACGCACCTAAGTGGAGAAAAACTTCACCTATATATAGTACAACACATAACATTACCGATGCCATTCAGAGCAGACAAAAGACTGTTGTAGAATCCATAAAAGACCACAACCTTTTTTGGGCATATTGATATTGACTGGATATCACGAATTACCTACCGAACGTGCTTATTGGAGTTTGGATGAAGATCTTGGCATTCCATTGGTTGCAAATTGCATGTCACGTAATAGGTTTTTGGAAATAAAAAGAAACCTACACTTTGCAGACAATTCTCTAGTTGAAAATTCGAATGATAAAATGTTCAAAGTGAGACCATTGTGTAATCTCATTCAGAGAAACTCGTGCCAGTGGGGAGTTTTTCATAAAAATTTGTCTGTAGATGAGTCCATGATTAAATATTTTGGCCGTCATTCAGCCAAACAATTCATAATGGGAAAACCTGTGAGGTTTGGCTATCGGAATTGGGCAGCAACAAGTTCTGATGGCTACTGCTACACATTTGACATTTATTGCGGCAAGTCATCTACAGAAGTTTCTGCTGATCCTCTCGGCGCGAGAGTCGTAAAATCTCTGCTGGCAAAGATGCCAATTGTACCAAATGAACATATTGTGTACTTCGATAACTTTTTTACAAATTATCAGTTGTTGCATGATTTGCGACTCTTAGGCTACAGGGCCACAGGCACAATGCGAGAGAATAGAACTAAGAATTGTCCACTTACCACTGTGAAGGTAATGAAAAAGCGACCTAGAGCAGAGTATGACTACCGATTTGACACAAAAAATGAAATTACAATTGTACGCTGGAAAGATAATAATGTTGTTACAATGGGATCCAATTTTGACAGTATAGAGCCTCTGGGAAAAGTGAGAAGATGGTGCAAGGTTCAAAAGCAAAAAGTGGAAGTCAATGTCCCAAGACTGTTTATAAATTACAACAGAGGAATGGGTGGCGTCGACCAAATGGATCAGTCCATCAGTCTTTACCGAGTGTCCATAAGAGGAAAAAAATGGTGGTGGGTAATCTTTACCTACTTACTAGATATGGCTATTTCTAATGCTTGGCGACTACATGTGTTACTCAGCAAGACTGGACAGGTGACATGTATGGACCAATTATTGTTCAGACGGACGATTGCCCGAGGGTACATACGACACATAAAAACGAAAAGTCATCCGACATCGTCAAAAATACTTGGATTGGAGCAAAAAAATAATGGTCACAACCCCGAACGCATAGAAAACCCATTGCGTTGTGTTATTTGCCACAACCGAGGTCGCTGGCGATGCGGACTCTGTAAGATAACGTTGTGTGTTGAGCGACCGTGTTTTGGACAATTTCACTCTTAAACCGCCCACTGTACACAGCCGTGTACAGCCCTTTATTTTCTAAAATATAAGTGTTTATTTAAATTTTTCTTTTCTAATAGTATTAAGTGTTCACAATGTTGTAATAAATAACAATAAAAAATAATTTTCACATGTAGTTTTCTTTTGGGCGTTAATGGGTTAAAATGCCAATGAAGGTTGTGGAAAAATTATATATGATTAAGAAAAACAGCCGTTTTGGATTCAGCACACTAAAAAAAACCAATAGATTCACAAAAAAAGGTTTAAAATGATTAATTTTAGACCTATATTATTTTATTTTAACCAACTAGTTTATCTTCGATACATCAAGTAGTTTTAATCCACAACAGATTTTACAAAAAAACATTTAAATTCAAGAAATAAAATTAATAATTTCGAAACAATGTTAGGGTTAGAGGAAAAGTAGGATGAAAAGGTATTATTAATACTAAGTAATGTAATATTTTCTTTCTTATTCGTTTTCTCATCAAAGAGTCTTTAAAAACACTGATCTCTATAGTGAAACTATGACTCAAATACCCTATAGGTTTTGAAACATTGGCCTCTTGAAAAAAAACTTCACTATACTTCTGAATATATGGAAATAATATCATACATTGTAATTTGTTTTATCAAATACTGTTTATTCTACTTTTTTGTAACAGTATAACCTTACTGGTTTCAAGGCTTTCATCTCATCATCAGGTAGCACAAACAAGACTGAATTCTGTTTGAACTGGTACCGAGATACACACTTCTAACGGTAAACATTAGGATTGACCGGGGGTGGAGGGAGGGATGAGACCATCTCAGCAAGCAGTGGAGAGATTCTTGGGATATATGTGTTTGCCAGATATTCACCTCGATACACTGACTTAGAAATTTCAAGGGCCTCTAATCTGTCAAATTTTATAATACAATAAAAGATAATAAATGTTTAAAATCAATATTTATTTGAGTGATACATATTGTGAAGAGTTCAACATATTATATACCTAAAACTTAAGATTATTCTGCATCTTTCTCTTTCTTATTCTTTTTAGACTTCTTTTTCTTCTTGGGTGAGACACTTTCATCACCCTCTTGCGCCATCGAGGTGCTAGCCTCTGCTACAGGTTCTTCTTTGATACTTGCGTCTGCTTGAGACTCTTCATTTGCTTCCGATTTCCTCTTCTTTGACTTTTTCTTTTCTTTTTTTATACTGTCTTCTGATTTTACAAATGCAACAGGCTGAAATAAAAAATAATAATGAGAAAACAAATCAATCTTCGTTACTACCGCACACAAGAATTTATTTTTCTATTCTAAATCACACATGCTATGTCCCTATTGAGGTAGGTAGGGAGAACAGATCTTCATTCTTTCTATTCAAGCACATGTCTTTCTCTTCTGCCATGTTCGTACACTTCATCATGTATACAATCCTATTATAAAGGCTTTTCACTCTTACCTCTCATAATTTGGTAGTGTCACTTTTTCCAATGTCTTCCCAAACTTATCTTACCTTCTATATTACATGTATAAATTATTTTTGTAAATATTTTATGATTCATTCTTTCTACATGGCCGAACCATATCAATACTCTTTTCTTTATCTTAAGCACTGTCAACCCCGATTCTTTGTTCTCATTCCTAATTCTGTCATAAATTGTTTTTCCACATGTTCCATGCAATGCTCTCATTTCTACCTCATTTATCTACTTTCATAACTTTTTGTATTACGATTTTTTTAATGAAATTTATTCATTTACTTTTTTGTGACAAATTTTTGAATGCTGTAGAAATGCGTGTACTGAAAATACACAGGACAGAATAAGAAATGGAGTGAATAGGGATGAGTGTGAACTTAAGGTTGATGCGCTGAGTAAGATGAAGAATAGCATTCTGAGATGGTTTAGGCATGTGGAAAGAATGAATAAAGAAAAACTAACAAAACAAACAAAAGAGCAAATGTAACAAGACCAAGGAAAGTATGGTTGGATCAAGTGAATGATATTTTGAAAGGAATGCAGAAAGTCAGAGAAATTGTAGGAGTTGTATGAGAAAACATATGGCTGTGGAAGAGGCGAAAGATGTGTGACAAGATAGGTAAATCATACTCCGTCCTCTTGGCCTACCCCGATGAGGAAATAGCGTGATAGTATATATGTAACTTTTAAATTAAATTTGTACCTACATAATTATAGAAAAATTCAATACCTTTAAATAAGAAAATCATTAACCTTTACATTGTTAAAATAAATTGATACTTTCATTACGCCATCATTACCCTACACATTCCATCAGCGATGCCATAAAACGTATCCATCCAGGTCGGTCCACAGTCCTGCGCTTCAAGTTGAATAAGAAGTGTTAAGTAACCATATTCTATTAAGTATAATATTGGGTTGATGCAAAAGTAATGATCGTTTTTTACATATACAATTAAACATTTTTTTTTTAGATTTGTAATATTTATTTAATCAATTTTATAATTTCCATCAGTTCTTATAACCTTCTCCCATCTTTCTATCAACTTATTAATACCATTAGTGTAAAATTCCGTGGATTTTGATGCGAAAAATGAAGTAAGGGATGTTTTTACCTGCTCTTTTGTATCAAATTTTTTATCATTTAAAATTTTTTGCAGCGATCGTAATAAATGAAAATCGGAAGGAGCTAGATCTGGACAATACGGTGGATGCTTGATAACATCCCAATTCAACTCATTTAGCTTGTATTGGGTCATCAAAGCCACATGTGGTCACGCGTTGTCGGGATGAAACACTACCCCTTTTCTGTTTACCAATTCTGGTCTATCCTTTTGAAGGGCGATGTTCAATTTGGATAATTGCTGACAATATCGTTCTGTTGTAATTGTCTGATTGCGTTCCAAGAGTTCAAAATACACAATACCCTTACAATTCCACCAAACACAAAGCATTACTTTTTTTTATGGATTTCGGCCTTCGAAGTTATTAATGGGGCTTGTCCAGGTATAGCCCAATATCTTTTTCTTGTCACGTTGTTGTACACGACCCATTTATCATCTCCTGTTACCAAACGATGCAAAAAAGGTTCATGTTTTTGTCTCGCACTCAAAGCAAAGCACGTTGAAACATGATCCAATAAATTGGCAGCCGACAATTGATGAGGTATCCAAACGTTGTACCGCGAAACCATCCCCATACGCTTCAAATGTCTTAATACGGTTGTTTGGTTGACTCCCATCATCGACGCGATCTCCCTGGTGGTTAGACGTGGATTTGTGTCAATTATGACTTTTAACTTGTTGTCATCAGACTTCAATGGCCGCCCGGTACGTGGTTTATCAAATAGTGAAAAATCCTCAGATCAGAATTTTGTAAACCATCTTCGTACCTGTCGAACTTTGATGACATCTGCTCCATACACGTCGCAAATGTTTTTGGTTGCCACACTCGCGGTATTGTCTTTACGGAATTCATAAAGTAAAAAATGACGTAAATGCACTTTATCGACCGACATTTTGAAAAAATACAAGGGCTTTTCACTGTACTCTGGCCAGGCCAAAACTGAATAGAAAGTAGAGGGAAAGCATCCTTTATACAATGGAATCATTTAAAAGAAGATACTATTCATCATTTCTTACCTGGGATTTTTTTTACCTGGGATCATAAAAAACGATCATTACTTTTGCATCAACCCAATATAATAAATTACCTTTATATCCTCGCTCTGCTCTTCAGCCTCTTCTTCAAGTTTTACTTTTGGCTTTTTCGCTGTCGAGTCTGCCGCCGCTTGGTAGTGCTTAACTTCACTGTAAAAAAAAAATTGCGGCTTAATATTGTTGATATTCGAAAAATTGTGCTGTCAAATTGCATGGATAGTCTCAAAACTTTACTTGGCTTGTCTTTTATCACGCAGTCATGTCTTAATCCACAAACGCACAATATCCTTTTATTTCTTACCATACATCTTTCCACAAACATATGAATCATTAATCTTCACACATGAATCGATATAAATATTGAACAACCAGGATGACATAACGCATCTTTGCCGGGTCCTTTCAAAATATTCAACCATTCAGTCAAGGTACCATATTCACTCTAATACATGCTCTACTTTTGGCGTATAACGACACAATACCACGTATTAGTTTAAATTTAACACCGTATTTATTCGATATTTCCGATAACTTGTCACTTATCAGGCAGTCATATGCTTTTTCCAAGTCCACAATATACTTTTAAAAATTTTTACCATACATTTTTTCACAAGTTTACGCAAAGAGAAAATCTGATTCACACATCCTCTTCCATTTAAAGAGGCACTCTAAGAGCATCCCACTCTTTCTATCAAACATTTTCTGTACAGTTTACTTACTACACTCAGCAAACTGGCTCTGTAACTTCTTAACTCCATTTTTGCACCTTTACCTTTATATAACGGAACAAGCACTGTACTCCTCCAGTCTGTTTACCAACATTTGTTAAAAACTGATTAATCGTTCACCCCCACACACTATTTATTCTGTGCTCACTTCATCACAACTTGACGCATTTCCTTTTTTTATGCTTTTTACAGCCATTCATACTTCTAGACCAATCTCATTTACATTTTACAAACACTAGCCATTTTCAGCAATACCAGATTCACCATTGTTTCTACTACGATCTCCCCTCTCATATAGCTCTTTGAAATATTTCATCTCGAACGAACCCTTACTACTTCTGACAAACCCCTTCTATTCTTATCTTGGATTCAACTCATACCATCCATATAATTATTTTGTCTTTTATTAAAAAACGTAAAACATATTTTAATTTCGTATATGGTCCTCTTCAATCAACGCTGTAGACTAGTTGGTAAGATGCCTGTCCTCCAAATCAGGGGCTGTGGGTTAAATTCCACTGGAATTAAGTTTTTTTTATAATTCCAATATGGTTTTCACTTAAGGTATCTTTATCTTTTTTTTTAATTTAACCTGACGAGTTTATTGCCATGTGGCAATCTTTTCCAACCAACCAGAAATATGTTTTAATGGGCCCTAAGTGAAAACCAGACTAGAATCCCACTTAAAAAAATGGGTTCCAGCGGGGATCGAACCCGCAACCTCCGGATCAGCAGACAAGCGTCTTACCACCAGGCCACGGAGGTCTAATTGATTGGAAGAGATTGTCGTATGTTGTACTGTATACAATGAAAGTAATATAATACAATGGTTTAAAAATAATAAATCAGAAGCTTAAAAGTATTGTGTAATATATATTACCTGACACTGTGATATTTATCAAACTTGGCTTTAGCTTTGCCAGTTCCACTGACAGATCTCAAATTTCCATCTTCCAATATTCGAAGACGCGCTTCAAGTTTGACTTTGTGCTCAGCACCCAGATCAAATGATCCATCTTCTCCGAAAGCATCAACTCTGGTAGCTAATGCCGCTTTAGCAGCTAACATACGGGACATTTTTCCTTTATTTTTTGTACTCGATTGCCCAATAAGCTGAGCATGATAGATAAGACCATACTTTGGAGTCTGTTTCTTTGTCTTCAAAGCTCTGAATAAAGCTTTTTCTGCACCGAGGATCTGAACTGTGGATGCGGGATGTTTTGCTAGATTCATCAAAGATCCTGCACGAGATATAAGCCTGGCTCCAATGTGTTCACCAACTAATACAGAAAGATTAGGAGCCATAGCCATCATTCTCGCTTTCAAATAGTCCGAGAGATGTGCTCTATATTCGCTAATGGAAATGATTTCATCACAGAGATTTTGTATATTCATGATATCATCATCAGATATTTCAGTTCCCATGGATACTTCAGCTGCTTCCTTGACTTTTTCTTCATCCTCTTCGGGCAAGATATCTGATAAATCTGTTTTGAGCGCATGATCCCTTGTTCCAACAAGTTTGACTGTCTTAACATACGAAAGGTTATCTGTAATAAGTTTTCCCAATTCGGGGAAATGCCACCCGTACCATTCTCTGCATCTCATGATATAATTATTTAATTCTTTATCTAGGTCATCCAATAAACATTGAGCTTGGACAATCATAGTATCTATCTTATCTGGAGAAAATTTCAACTTGTACCGTGACAGCGAATGGGCAAGACCCAAAGCCATGGCAGTCATTTCTTTCTTAGGAAGCCCTACTAGCAAACTGTCTAGTTGAGATCTCATGCACCTCATCAACTCTTGAACTGCTGTGTTAGAAATGCACTGTAAGTTCAACTTGTCTTTAATGGCACTTCCGAGTTTGGCGTCAGCAACCAGAAGTTGCTCTTGAATATCGTCATTTCTGTAATTTTTTAAGAGTTTCTTCAAAGTCTTGGGCAATTTCCCTTCAATGGCAGCTGTAGTGGCTGATAGAGCTTCAGTTGTGTCAGCAAATTTTTCAAAATGTTTTAACTTAACGCTGAAAATAATAAAAAAAAAAATTACATAAGAAGCAAATGTAACATTTAATATTAAAAGGAAATTATGGTCGAATTAACTCAATTATATTTTGAAAGAAGAAAACATAGTCAGAGGAATTGTAGGAGTTGTATGGATGTGGAGGAGGCGAAGGTAGGAAAGTCTGGCACACTATCCTCTTTGCCTATCTCGACAGGGAAATGGTGCGATGGTATGTATGTATAATAATAAAAGGAATTTAAAATAGTAAAAAGGTGATAGAAGATATAATACAATGTCAAACCCTCTTACAAACCTTATTAATACCGTTAGGCCACTCACTTGATTTTGAATCCATCCAAAGAAATTTGGAACAGAACGGCCATGGGCATTTTTAACACCTAACAAAAGCTTTTATATACCCCTATAGGCGCTTTCAGCATAAGAAGAACATTGTTGATATTATAAAAAATAATCAAGTAAGATAGCAAAAACAAAAAAAATGTGAAAATGAAACTTACACTTTGCTGGCTTTCTCTGGAGTCTCAAAATCTTGGTAAAGGTTATCAACTTGTGAAAGCTTCACCTCATCCAACAACTAAAAGAACACAAAAACGAAACTTAATTCATTTTCAAATGACACACCTTTTTAGATTACCTGATTATATTTACGGTCTCGAGCTAAATGATTAGAGGCCAAATTCCACTCTAATTCATAATTATAAAGATGATTAAAAACGTATAAGATGATGATGACCTTCATATATCCGAAAATACATTAATTTAAGAACGCCCAGTGAAAGGTTTAAGGACAATAATAAAGACAGAGAAAACATTTTTGGAGTAATAATATTTAATATTTATCAAGGACTGAATAATTGTATTACTATTATACTGATAATAATAAAATGATAATTTATATAGGAGCAAACTCCCCTCAAAGGCACTTGTATACAATACAATCTGACGGCTTATTTCCATTGCCATGTAGCATTTTACCATCTAGGCCATGGGTTGGCAAACTACGGCTCATGGGCCAAATCCAGTCCGCCATCCATTTCTTACGGCCCACAAGCTAAGAATGAATTTTACAATTTAAAATTCTTTAAAATTTCAAAACTATGTTGGAAAACATGGATTCTTCATCCTGACAATTATTCGAGGAACAGAAATATGATCTATTTAGGCTGGCAAGAAGTAGAACTAACTTGCGAATAGCTCTTCCTTTGTTATACGGGATATCCCTTTTAAATGGTTTTTCAAGGTCGCTTTAATTGTCCTGCAATTCTAGAAGCACTAAGTTTATAAGTACCTAATAAATATAGCCGTGCAAGTCCTCTGTTCAACATACCAACTTACAGAACGAATATCATAGCTAAACACTCAGTCACGCGTGGTATAGAGATATTGAACCAACTGAATGACACTGTGGATATATTATCGGCATCGCCTAGCAGTATGAGAAGAATCCTATCTGATATTCTTCCTAACGAAAAAGCTAGCTCTAGAAGCAGACTCTCTTTGTGTAACAGGAGAGATCCGTTAAGTGGATAAATTTCTTTTTTAAATACGACCTCAATTATAGACATCTTCAACATATCAGAAAATGTTAATAAAGAAAGTATTTTGAGTTTTCTTAGTAATGGAAGTTAGTTGTTTAACTTGAGCAATTATTTCTTGTTTATTAATTTTGATTTCTTGCTGACTAATAATAATTCTCTGTAAGCTTTGTATGTAATTGGGTTAAACCTGTATATATACTATATGTAAGCATTATAAAATAAATAAATAGTAACACATTGAACTACAACTAAAAAAGATTGAATGTTAGAAACATTTAAAATGATTAGAAATTAAACTAATATAGTTGCTTGAATATTTCTTAGGTATAAAAAAAGTTAGAAAAATGCAATAACCCAAGTTTCCTTTCTTTGGTTAGGGTGAAAAAGAAGTTTATACTAGAAATAATCAAACAAGTAAAATAATTAGAACCAGTTCTTTGAAAAAAAAAAGAACTTGCGATTTTTTTGTTTTTTAATAGAATTATTGGTGATACTTTTTGACTTGATCATCAATGCGTTTTCGTGACGTAGTATTACACAAAAATTGCCTATATTTTCAATGTCTTCATTTAAAAAAAATACTTATTTTAGAAACCATAATTGATAAATTATATGCAATACCTTCTAGTTACTAGGTTCCTTAATATGTTTCAAGTACATTTATTTAAAAAATATATATTAAACTGATATTCTGAGAAATCCCTAGTGAAAATAGGTTAGTAGAAATATAACGTGGATAGTCGAGTAGTCATTTTAATAAATCGCAGCATACTTTACAACGATTGTAACAACACATTAAAACTTTAACCTCACATGTATGCACGTGGATATAACAAATACATATTTAAAATAAATACCTTAAATATAGCGTAGCCTGCGGGTGTTTCGAAGAGGATAATCATTTTGATTACAAAAGTTTCTAGCGATAAATTTATATAATATCACCTATCACTTTAAAAACACATTCAAACTGTTTTGAAATGCTTGCGCGTCCTTAAAAACTATTGAAACGCGCGGCGAGGTTATGTCACACAGTTGTCACACGCGGCTTTCTAATGAAATACAGTATTTTATCTCTGAACAAGCCTTAGCTCTCAATATAACATAGTTATATCTAAATACTTATAATTTAATTGTCACATTGGGGTAAGATGTTTTGCTTCTGCTTCATCTATATATATTATCATGCATACTCTTCTGTTCTGTGGTTCGATATACTTAGTTAATGGATAGGGGTAGGACCTGAAAAAGGCTATCATTCACATGGTTGTCAACAATGTCCAAATGTGGAGGATTCGATAACCCATGGACCAGGAAAAATAACTAGTCAAAGTAAAAAAAAGAGATTTAAGTTATTTATTGAAATAAGGTATAATAAAGTGGACGGCACATTAAAATACACATATTAAAAGTAAAAAATGTTTGGTATAATTTTAAGTATAAATATAGACTCAATTTGTCACAAAAACTATAAATATTAAGATTAATCATATACAAAAAAATGTCATTAGTGTGTCTTCCCTTTCTACATATTTGTTCATGCCGTGTGGTCAATATGTTGATTTATGGTTATCTAAACGTTTAAAATTGAGATGTTTTTAATAAAAAAAATACACTCAACATTTTGTTTTCATTTTATCTTCAATATAATATGGATTTTATCGACCATTAAAAAGAGTAAATAATGAAACTCAAATTTAAATATTGAGTGCGCACGAATATTTTATTATTTTTTCACAAAAATATAAATTTTAACATTAATCACATACAGTATATACCATACTTATATATACTACAAACGTGAAACAGACCACTATTCAGGAGATCCAAACACCTAACATATAATAAAATAGCAATCTATTCGGAAAAAATGTAAACAAAAATATATAACTCATCTACTTAAATAACGTAAAAACTTGGCTATCGAGTTTTTTTGAACATTTATCCAACACACATTTTCTTTTCTTTGTTAAGTTTAAAATAAAACTTTGTTTAAATCTAACTTAATATTTTGGGTATTATATGTTATTATCACGAGGAGACACATTTTTTTTTATTTATTTACACATGACAAGAAATATACATAATTTGTGAAAAAAACAACAGATAATTTCATTATGACACAATTTTAATGGATCTGGGTTTGTTGCCTTTCATTTGTCGTGTCTCCAGTAAACTAGGCTTTTGCCCGTGTCTCACTGATCACATGAAAAAATAAATCGATACTTCTTTCCGATTTTTGATTATATAGAATTAGGACTTCAATTGAGTTGTATTAATTATTTAACAATTGTTTTCGAGATGTTCACTAAAATAATATATAAAATGTACATGATTACATTTAAAAAAACTATTAAAGATTACCTGTGGCATCACTTTTATTTAACAAATGTATTAAGCAATATAAATATTAGTTTGAAAGTTTGTTGATTTTTGTTTCCAGTTGGTACTAAGGCTTTCTTACCTATTACGATTGAGTTTTGAATTCGATCGATCTCAAAAGAAAGGTCTCAGTCTGGTTCAGAACTCATCAAGGTTTTCGTTACAATTTTATATTTTAAAACGTTTGTCAGGGATTTTTTTAGTAAATCAGGTTTTATTTGTATAATCTTAATTTCGAAATAATATATTGTACACCAAGTGTGTAGAACATTGTTATACGCAATAAAAAAATATTCCCAGCTTCCACACCGTGACTCGGAGAGAGAGACATCGATGAAATGTCAAAATCGTCTATAATCTATGGTTATGTCAGATGTAAAATGCGAAAAATAACCAATAAAAACGAGATTTTGGACGAATAGTTTATTTTAACTCTTTTGAAATTGAAAATTAATAAAGTTTGTGTGTTCTTTTAAAAAACATCTCATTGTAAAAATGATGAATAGTTATACCATGTCTTTTACAATGCTGAAATATTTCAAATCTAAAAGTGTTGACTTTTCCAAAATTAACAGTCTTAGATATTTTTCTAACGCTTTAACAATAACTAACGCACATGAACTTAGTAAAGATGAAGAAATTGATAAAAAAGATATGAACCAAATCATGACAGAAAAAGAATGTCTCTTGAAGGAAACAAATGAAGATTTATCAGATTTTACACCGTTTATAAAGCCGACATTAAATTTGGCACCGTTGGTGAACAAATCTGAAACTCTCTCAAACTTAGTAAAACTAGGAGTAGATTTATTTAGAGTGGAAAAGAAATATGGCGTCATGGAAACAATATTGAAGTTGGATTTTGAAGATGATGTTAAAAAGTATTTATTATTTTTAAGCGATTATATGGAGCCAGATCAGTTTGGAAAGTTTTTGACAAAAAATCCAGTGATATTTAATGAAAATATTGATGATTTGGTTACACGAATCAATTATTTAGAGTCGAAAAGTTTCTCTCAAACTATGATAAAGAGAATCATTACGGGAAATCCATTTTGGTTAAATTTCAGGTGAGTTTTATTCTGTTGGTTTTATTAAATTTTTTAATAATTAGTGTAATTTGTAATTTTATAAATATAAATAGTAAAAAGGATCCTCTTCAGCCTTCATTCCCTTAAAGTGTTGCAAAGATTCCTACCAACTAAAACCAAAATTTTACTCGTACAATCTCTGCTCTTTCCGATTCTGGACTATTCGGACGTATGTTACTTGGATGTTACAGAGGAACAGCTGGACAAATTACAGCGTCTTCAAAATGTGTGTCTAAGATTCATTTTTAACCTACGTAAGTACGATCATATAACTTCATACCAGAAGGCATTGAACTGGTTGAATGTTAGAAATAGACGCCAAATTCACATACTGTCTCTATTGTATAATATCCTTAACTGTCCTGCCTCTTATCTCGTTGAAAATTTTCAGCATCTTTCCAATCATGGATTAGCGCTACGCTCAAACAGAGATTGTTTATTGGCCTTTCCGTTTTACCGCTCCTCTTTCTTTACGTCGTCTTTTACTGTCCATGCAGTGAGACTCTGGAATCAGTTACAAACCAATGCTAGACTCGCTCCGTCCTTGGCATGCTTTAAAAAGCGACTGAAAAAAAACTCTAAATTAGTTAAATAACGTGTTTCATTCCTGATTTTTCTTTTCCTTTCGTCTCCACCATCCCTTCCTTTCCTTTTGATTGATGATATCTCACTTTATATGAAAAAGAATATTCGGGTGATTGTCTGTCTTTGTGGGGTTCGTGGGCATGTGCTCACGTATATGTTTATGGATTTTGTGGGGATGGATAGTCATTTGAATGATTTATGCGACCACGTAACTTGCTTTATTTACTTTTGTCTGGTTGGTTGGAAGAGATTGCCGCCTGGCAATAATCCCGCCAGATTGTATTCGCAATAAAAGTGTTAAATAAATAAATAGGGTCACTCATAATAACATGACCATTGTGTCCTTGTTGGTAACACGCCTAATTTGTACTCGGAGGTTTCGGGTTCGTAAAAAATAAATAAAAGAGAAGTTCCATTTTTGCAAAAGAGTTTAACTGATAACATGAATCAAATAGGCTATTGTTATCTTCACATAGTGTATAGCTTACATGTGATTATGAATGAGTTACATGTCTACTCCAGTGGTTCTAAACTCGAAGGCTCGGTAAATGGGGTCACGTTTTTCATTATATCTAAATCACTAATTCGGATAAGTTGAAGGGTGCCATATAAATGAATAAATAAATGGGCTGAGATCTGAATGTTAATATTCAAATTACGAAGTTGATAATAATAAATCCATCCTTCAGTGTTGGCAATAATACCTCTGATATTTGGGCTGATATCATGATTATTACGGCAAAATAAGATATAGAATGATAAATCCAATGGGGGGTTAGTTTTGAAAACCCCAAGGTAGGCACTGCTTCTGGTTCATAACTAAACATCACATTAGGTTTTAAATAAATTAAAATTCTTGATACAAATGAGAAAATAAAAACAATTTTCCTATGCTAGAAGTCATTAAAAATGTATGATATGCTGACGGCACTATAATATTGGCCGATAGTAAACAATGCTTACAAATATCGTTAGAAAAAGTTCAAACTGTGAACAGAAACAAAGCTCTGAAAATTAATATTAACAAAACGAAATTCATGATTATCAAAAACAACCTAACAAATTATGTGCTGATGTTTGGAAGGGAACGTGTTAAAACAGTATAAATATGTAGGCTATAGTAATGAAAATTTGATTTGAGCCAGGAAATAAAAATACAAATAAAACCAGTTCACAATGCATTTGTCAACATGAAAAACTTCAGTTTGGATCTATGTATATGGATGCTTTGTTGTTCTATGGATTTGAAGGCTGGCACTTTTGCAAGAAAATAGAGACCAATGAATGTGGACATATCAACATATGTTGTGTATATATGTTGGTGGACAAAATAAATGCAAATGTGTTGATTCGATTAAATCAGTAAACTGAATTAATGATCTCATAAATTTTGATAAGACCTCCCAAAAAATGTTGTTTCAAGTGCATCCTGAAGCTGTACAGTCCACACATATCTCTAATATAGACCAGCAAAGACTGTCATAATACACAGCTACTCGTATATTGGATCGATTCAGAATAATCAATTTATTCAATGATGATGAGAACAATATCAAATTTCTACTTCTCTCCTTTCTAGGACTTGTATCCATTCTAACACCCTATTTATAGAGTTCCCCCATCTGTTTTCATCTATTTAAAATAAATTTAAATGCATATTATATTTCAGCACAAAACGTATAGACCGAAGGCTTGGTTACTTCCAAAAGGAATTTAAATTGGAAGGCAAAGAAGTGAGAAAATTAGCAACAGCTCAACCACGATTGATCACATATAATTTGGACCATGTAATGTCAAACACATTTACAATTAGAGAAGAAATGGGATTTGATAAAATACAGGAAAAATATTTATTACTTAACAAACCAAAACTTTGGATGATTGGTAAGTAGAATTATTAATTATAATTTACACTTGAAACATTTTATTGCATTCTTACAAGATTGATCTTGTGTCAAAAATAGTTTTTAAATTGCTTTTGCCCACTTAATAATTTTTTTCACACTAGTGTTCAACTGAATCATTCTAAAAGTTTGCTTGGAAAATTATCTTGTCTGAAATATATTTTTTGACCACAAAAGAAATCATGTGCATATGAGGAAAAGAGAAAATGTGTGCGTGGATTCTTCACTACAAAAGACCATCAGTTCAGAAGAGCAGATATCTAGTGGTGAACAGTATATATATTCGGTGACCTGGCATACATAAAGAAATGTCAGCTGTGAGAAATGCAAGATGACGCGAAGAAAGAGAAATTTAGAAAGAGTGTGGAAGGAAAAATGAAAATGGTAAGTGATTGATGAAATATTAAAGAAGAATTGATTGGGTGAGTATGAAAATTATATTGGTGGCCATAGCAAAAGCTGTACTGCGAAAGTTGGAAATAAAGAAGGCGATGGGATACGGAAGTTAAGGAAAGAAAAGAAAGGGAAAAATTAAACATGAAAAGTAATTATCGAAGCAAGAACAGGAAATAGTGAAAAGAGAGGGTATAAACAATGGATGAGTAAAACACAAAGATTGATTGAGGAAAAGAAGAAACTTAGTTATAAAAAAGGCAGAAAATTGAGTATATCAGGTCTGTAAATATGAGACTGGTTTTCTTTTATAGAAAATACACATTTATTGTGTGAAAATGGTAAAAAATATTTTATTCAAAGTATTGCCCATCGCTAGCTACACATTTTTCCCATCTCTCTGGCAATTTGTGGATGCCACGCCAAAAAAACTGTTGCTCTTTTGAGGCAAACCAATCATCGAGCCATTTTCGTAAGAAGTGAAGCGCTGCTCAGCAAGTGCGTGTCCCATCAATGCAAATAAGTAGTAATCGGATGGAGCCAAGTCTGGTGAGTAAGCCGCATGCGAAAGTATTTTCCAACTAAACGCCTCAATCGTTTCCTTGACTGGTTTTGCTGTGTGCGATGATGTATTATCATGAAGCAAAATCACTTTGTGTTGCCTCTTTTGACATTCTGATAGTTTTTCACGCAATGCTTGGTTCAAATCCATAATTTGTTGTCGGTAGCGTTCAGTATTACAGTTTTGCCAGGTTTTAGCAGCTCATAATAGATAACACCCTTCTGATCCCATCAAACACAGAGCATTGTCTTCCGTCCATAGCGATTTGGCCTTGCAGTCGATGTCGCTGGTTTGCTTGGAGTTACCCATGATCTTTTACAATTAGGATTCTAGAAATATATCCATTTTTCATTGCCAGTCACAATTCGATGGAGAAATGATTTTCTTTTGTACCTGGCGAGCAGCTTTTCGCAAGTGGTTTTTCGGTTTTCCTGCTGTCACTTTCGGTTTTCATTCAGTTCATGTAGAACCCATTTTACCACCTTGTGGATCTTTCCCATAGCTTTCAAATGTATGGAGACAGCTTCTCGTGTCACATTTAATTGATTCGCGAGTTGTTGTTGCGTTTGAGCGTTATCCTCATCCAACAATGCTTGCAATTCGGCGTCTTCAAACTTTCTCGGTGGTCTTCCACGTTCTTCGTTTCTCACATCAAAATCACCACTTTTGAATTTTTTAAACCACTCAAAGCACTGTGATTTACCAAGAGCATGCTCACCGTAAGCTTCGACAAGCATTCGATGCGATTCTGCAGCAGTTTTCTTCAAATGGTAATGGCTAGGTTTTTGCCTGTATCTTATGAACATGGATATACAGGTGACACTTCTCGATTATTGATAATTATTTCAATCCTTCGATGAAAAAAACTATCAATAACTTGATAAGTTATGAAACCTAGTTACGAGTATGTACGATGTGAGTCAACATTTAGTGTATCAGTTTAAAGAAATTAATAATCTCGCTTAAAATTTAAACCAAAAATGCTTAAGTAAATACATTAGTCAATATCCCATCATCATTTACACTATCGATTACCGACAGTGTTATCCAATTGAAAGTATTCTGTATATATTGGAAATATTTACACATTTATATTGAAACAGGTTTTTTTTATTTTGTAAAAGGGAAATAACTTACCTTTCTCTTTCTGTATATTTAACCATCAGAGGGGAAATTTCATAGCTGAAAAATACTCCAGGCATTCCTGATTCACAAAGCACTGTGATTTACCAAGAGCATGCTCACCGTAAGCTTCGACAAGCATTCGATGCGATTCTGCAGCAGTTTTCTTCAAATGGTAACAGAAAATCAATGCTGTCCACAAATCGTAGTCAAGGCACAAAAACAGACATGTTCAATGCTATGAAAACATATGTAGTTGTATTAAACTTGTATTGTTGCGAGTTAAAAGTCTTTGACAAATGTAAACACAAGAAAAAGGCGCCAATGACGCGGTTTGACAGTCACTACATTGACAATTAGACCCATCTATGAGCAAATTCCGGTTTCATATTTACAGACCTGGTAAATGCGAACAGAATTATCAATTTTTTTTAAAGTAAGTAAAATGCAAGGAAAAAAATTTATGGATTGTATGAGTGGAATGAAATATAAAAATGGAAGAGTTTTGTCAGAAGAAGGAATAGTTCGATTAATATGGAAGGAATACTTCAAAGAACTGTACGAGAGTGGTGATAGCACAATAAATTCCTAAGAGGTTTGCTCTCTTACGTTTACATTATATATTTATTTTCAGTCTTTTATAACTCATTCACTGTATTATATATGCTCAAACCTCTCAGGGTACTCTTTTTTATTCTGCTTATTACACCAGTCACTAGATCACACTTATCCTTAATCACCTTATTCCGAGTTCTGTCATACATTGTTACGTCACATATTCTCTTTAGTACACACATTTCTACGGCATTTATTTGACTTCTTTCATTATTTTTTTACGTTCACGTTTCACTCCATGCATCAAAGTTGCTACTAATATACTATTGTTAACCATCACCTTAACAGACTTGGATACTGTTTGGTTTGAGTATATTTATTTCAGTGTCCCATTAACTTTGTTTCCTAATGCAACATATCATTTAATGTCTCATAACTTTTCTGTAATCGGAAAAAATACCACCCAAGTAGTAAAATTCCTCCACATGCTCTATTCATTCATCTTTCAAGTATTACATTTACTTTTCCTCTCACATTTTTTAACAATCACTATTTCGGATTTCATCACAATCATTCTCATGGTATGGACATATTGAATTGATGGGTGACGAAAGACTGATTTAACAAATTTATAATGCATAAGTGGGAGTCATGGTAGAGTATGATGGAGAAAAGTATTTTTGGAACAAGTGATTTTGAAAGACTGAAAGGTGTAAGGAGTAAGAGTATGTCGAAATAGGAAAGTTTGGTGCTCTGTCCTCTCTGCCTATCCCGACTGGGAAATGGCATGATGGTATGTATGTGCAAATTTCCTTAAAAAGTGGGTTTGTCATAAAAAACATTCTGAATATTTTAACATTTATTGCATTTTTAAATAATATAAAAAAATCTATATACGAGTATGTTCTAAATTGATAGTTTTTATTATTTCAGGAAATAAACATTTGCTTGAGAGATTCGATTACGTACATAATACAATGAAAATATCACATGAAATTATCTGCAAGATGCCCGAAATATTATTTAGCAGAGATTATAGAATCAAACAAAGACATTCATTCTTGGAGAAGTTGGGACGAGCCCAGTACGATCTCACCAAACCTAATTATGTTTCGTTGATTATGCTAATAGAAGGCACAGATGCAGAATTTTGTACGAATGTAGCAAAGTGTCCAGTTGCTGATTTTAATTTGTATCTTAAGTCATTATAATAAAAAAACTGCCAAGAAAACTGTTTATTGTCCTTTATTGTATTTTTTCTCAATGGCTTTCACAGAATGATAAAGTAACGTGTCCAAAATACCAGCCACAGTGAAAACACCACCGACGATTGCACAAACACTTGTAGCAAAATGTCCGAAAGATCTGAAAAAGATATAAAAACTTTTCGTTCATGGTTATTTCTTAATATTAATAAATTTTAAAATTTAGCAATCTCCGTGACATAATGCACTCATTTTCCATCCAGGGATTTCAGATTCGATTCTTGACGGAACCCAAAAAACACATTGATAAACAAGGCTGATGCAATGTTGTTTTTTGATCATGGTCATTAAGATGTCAGCAGTGCAGATATGTATCATACAAATCAATAAACTACGTCTCCTTTATATTGTATTGAATTACACTTTCATTGTATATAGTAAAACCTGGCAGGCTTATTGCCATCTAGCAATCTCTCCCAACAAACTGAAAATATATTAAAGAAGCTTTAAGTAATTACTGGACTTGAACTCTTGTGGGTTATGACAGGAATCAAACCTGTAATCCCCAGGTTGGAAGATAGACGTCTTATCAACTAGGCCACGAAGGTCATCATAATATCAGTATCTCATTGGGTCTAGAAGATTATATTATGTACCTTTAATATTATATTATGTTAAACTATATATGTGATTTAGTTTATCATTTTTTGATCTTGAAATCTTTGTGCATTGAAAAGAAAACTTAACAATTTAAACTTTAAGAGAAACCATCGGGATACTTATTTGCGAGAAACGGAAGAGAGAAATTTGGCATGTTCTATTTGAGATTGATAAGTTTGGTATAAAGACTAAATAAAATTTTCAGTTAATTCATATTTATTTCAGACATTTATTCGCAATTTTATTAATTTATTTTTTAACATAAATATGTATCAAAATTTAACTAAATACACTTGTTTCATTCGACTCAAATAATGATTCTAATACATGGGTAAACAGGTATTTGAGAAAAGTATTGGTAACCAAGCAAATTCATCTACAACATAAAAAGTATTGGTAACCAAGCAAATTCATCTACAACATAAAAAGTATTGGTAACCAAGCAAATTCATCTACAACATAAAAAGTATTGGTAACCAAGCAAATTCATCTACAACATAAAAAGTATTGGTAACCAAGCAAATTCATCTACAACATAAAAAATCTCAAACTTAAAATACAGATACTCAAATAAATCTAAGATACATAGAAAAACAATGCAATTTCAAGTGGATACTCAATTATATGAATCTGAGTTTGTCGCATGTCATTTGTCGTGACCCCAGCAAACAAGGTTTTTGCCTGTATCTTATGAACAGGTGACACTTCTCGATTATTGATAATTATTTCATTCCTTCGATGAAAAAAACTATCAATAACTTGATAAGTTATGAAACCTAGTTACGAGTATGTACGATGTGAGTCAACATTTAGTGTACTGTATCAGTTTAACCTGTACACTGCGTTAAAAATCAAATTCCACGAATCCTGTGCACAGCACAATTTCGTCATTTTTTAATTTCTAAGTTTAAATGCATATTTTGTTTAGAACCACTGATATTTGATTACACCACCAAGTAAACATGACATTCAAGTAATTTTCTGATAAAAAATAATAGTCATTACTCTTAAGGAGACTCGTTAAATAAAGGAGATAAAGTAAACATTACATAAAATACACAAAGGAATGCTACAGATCAGATCACAGGCGTTGGTGCTTCCCGCGAGGAACACGTTAAAGAAATTAATAATCTCACTTACAATTTAATCCATACACTTTCCAAAAATGCTTAAGTAAATACATTAGTCGATATCCCAACATCATTTACACTATCGATTACCGACAGTGTTATCCAATTGAAAGTATTCTGTATATATTGGAAATATTTACACATTTATATTGAAACAGGTTTTTTTTTATTCTGTAAAAAGGAAATAACTTACCTTTCTCTTTCTGTATATTTAACCATCAGAGGGGAAATTTCATAGCTGAAAAATACTCCAGGCATTCCTGATTCGCCATTGTAAGCAGAAACTGACTTTTTGTGTCTCGTTACAGAAAACTGGTTTGCATGTAACACAGAACCATCTAGTCTCACATACATCGTGGGTACTATTTTTAAGTAGTACTGGAACATTGTAGCACCTGAAAAGTATAATTTAACTTTATTGAGATCCATATTGTATTTACGTTGAAGTAATGACAAGGATTCCAGTAAAGAAGAAGTCACTTTAAGTGCACTTTTAGAGAAAACTTCTTTAATTTATTGTTTATCCTAATTCATTAATCACTTGATGCTATGGTTTTTATAATATGTCAGAAGATTATATGCCTGTTTACTACTCGGTGACTTGTATAAATCAAAATTGAATTAGGTAACCATCCAGATACATTCATATTTTGTATTGTAGTTAAGCCATATTTTTAGTGAAAGAAGAAATTGATCTAAAAGAGCCTTATACTATAGACATATGTTTATATATAAGTTAAGGTACTAAAGAGTTAAAGCTGAGAAACTCGGCAAGTTCTTAAGTAATATATGGGAAAAGGAAAAGATACACGAGGACTGGAAGAAGTGTATTATATTGGGCGTTATAAGTTGTGTCCTTTTTTTTCAAATTTAAAAATGAGCACCAAAAGTAAAACAAAATGGTAAAGGTTATACGTCATTCGAAAGAAAATTTTCTACTCTGCAAGATATTGTGTTTGCTTTTACGTTACATATATTATTTTATTTGATTACAAACCTACAAAATGGAATGTCGAGTAGACGAAAGTGAGCATTTTCGACACCTGTTCGTGTTCAATCGAGGGAATAAAGCTGCTCGCGATGTTTGCGAAGTGTACGGTGAAGATGCTATGAATGAGAGAACAGCTCATTGATGGTTTTTGCTTTTCAAAGACGGTAATTTCGACCTGAAAGACATGGAGCGTTCCGGACGACCAGTGGACTTCGATGAGGACCGCTTAAACCATCATGAAGATCCCCTTCAAACCACCGTAGAATTGGCTGAGCAGATGAATTGTAGTCACATGACTGTATACCACTATCTTAAATCAATGGGAAAAGTCCAGAAGTTCAGCGCTTGGGTTCCACACGTTTTGAGTGAAAACAACAAAAATCAATTGTCGAACATTGATAAAAGCAAACACAATATCTTGTAGAGCAAAAAATTTTCTTTCGAATGACGTATAACCTTTACCATTTTGTTTTACTTTTGGTGCTCATTTTTAAATTTAAAAAAAAAAAACAGACACAACTTATGTTAACACCTAATATGTCCACAAAAAAGTGACAAAAACCTTGTGTCCTAATTATATGGGCATCATCACTCTTCCTTTACCATATAAGGTATTTACTTCAATACTGCTAAACAGAATGTCACCAAATGTGTTACTCCTGAAGAAACATTTTAGTGTGGCTTTAGGAGTAACGGGGGTACAGTGGACCGAATCTCCACTCTACATTGAATATTCATTGATTTCAAAACAGCCTACAATTTCTACAACAGATTTCTTCAGTTGACACGTGGAGAGAATCTACAAAAAAATTAAATTACCTAAAAGTAATTTTAGCTACAAAATGATGCTAAATAATTGTTATTTGATGTGTGAACTATATAATTTTAGTGCATTTCTGCTCTGGAACATTTTCTATCATACCGCCACCTTGACATTTGGGATGGCCTCATCAATGTTTTCCAAAGAGTAGGCAGCTCACAGGAATAAACAAAATATAAAAAAAAAACATAGTTTGTCTCGTTCAGTCGACAGTAGTCTGAATCGTATTTGTTGGTAGAAATTTTAACAGAAAAAACTCGACTTTGCAGCCTGTTGACACTTTTTCATATTCCTTTTGCTGATAGCCTATTTGTGGTAAGTTATAATATATGTATTATTATTTTTTATGTAAAATGTATGAGGTATATGGGTGTAAAGTAAGAAATGTGAAATGTATCTAGAATATGGCAATTTATTTAATTCATTCGTAACTCAACTCGAAAGTCAACTTAAAATGATATATTTTTGACTTGTAGTCTTATGGTATAGCGCGATATTAAAATACGAAATCATTGTGTAAACAAGCACTAATACAATACATTGTTGGGAATTTGATTTTTTTGTTATGGCATCAAATTAGCCAAAATAGATTTAATTAATATTACCCTAAATCCAAAAGATCTGAGTAATAGAATAGTCAGAAAATTAAAATTACAGTTGATTTTTTACAAAAATAAATTCAAATTATTTTTCATTTAGATCACATTATGGTATAATTTATAATACACTAATGATGAATAAATCTTTAGACGATTTAGCACACTAAAACTGAATCATTCAATATAAATTACAATAAAAAAAAGTGATAACTGGAGTTATTATCGGGTTGTTAATGCGTTGGTCACTGGTTTGAAACTTACTCTTTGCTATGCTACTTTTCTCAGATAAAAACAATATTTTCTCGACGAGGGGGTAAAAGTATATCTGACAGGTATTGTTAACTCTTTTTTATATAAAGGTAATTTGTATATAATATATATGTATTCGATTTATTTTTACCATCACTGTTCAAGCTAAAAATGTTATTATAAGTAAATTTTATGAATGAAATATAAAAAATAGCCATTACGGATCTTTAAAAAAGAAAAAAAAGTCATCTGAGAAAAAATCAAGGCAAATTGATAATTAATTCATTATAATAATGTATTTGGCAATATTACCATAATGTAAAAGAGAATTTTGATGAAAATTAAGTGAGAAGTCACGAATAATACAACCACCGCGTTTATTTTATTGCCGTAACGAAAATATATTTAATGTATATAGGATACTAGCTATACAACATTCAAATAATCGTGCGTTTTGACGTAACCTCCGCGAAGTTATTCTCCGTGCAACAAACCGAATAATATCGCGTTATAATACTTGAAATTCTTGTTATTCTTTGAAAATATATTTAAAAAAAATCCAAAATGCCCGTCCCAGGAGGTATCTACCAGAGCCAGGGGCCCAGTTGCTTCGATAAAATGAAAATGGGCTTCGTGATCGGCTTTTGTGTTGGTATGGCGAGTGGGGCATTATTCGGTGGATTCACAGCCCTCAGGTAAAATATAAGAAAATATTAAGCTAATTAATCACTTTCTCTACGTTATATAAACACAAATCACGAACATGTTTGACAATTTTAATTCCAATACAGATTTTTAGGTTATTAACGATGCACATTATAGAGTGAATCGATTTATTTGAACTTTGATGCAATGAGAAAATAACCTAATTTTATTTGAATAGTTTTATAGTGGATTTTTTGAAATATATTAATTCCACATATTTTTATACTAACAAAGATACAAAAGGTAGACAAATTATACACAAGATTAATTTTGAAAATAAAGTATTAAAATAATTTTGAAAAATTTAACATAGCAAAAAAAATCAAGTTTTATTCTCAATAATTATTCAACAATAAATATACAGAAAAAAATAAAGAGAAATAATACATACAAATATTCATTTTACAATATAATCTCTATCTTGCATGGTTTTCAGCCATCTTGTGTGAATGGAAGATGCCTATGCATGGATTGGTTTATTGTATGTAAGCTGTTGCAATTCAGCAAGCACACTGTCTTGACAAATCAAACCCAAAGTTCCGATTGCAAGGAGATTCAAGTTCTAAAACGATCAGCAGGTTGAATCTACTGCAAACTTTCATTAGACATAGTTTTATATAGTGCTATTTTTTGTTTTTAACACATTCAGTGCTGAAGACACGTCTTGTATGTCTATACATATGCCTAGTGCATACTACACCATATGTGTTCTGTTGATAATATGTTTGTGTCTCTGCTATATTTCTCTCAGCACAGCATGTATTGACATAAAAATTTATTCGCAGTGAATATTTTAATAGCGCTTTAAGAATTCATGATAAGTAGCATATAATGTACAGAAAAATATGAATTCTAATGGAAAAACCAGTCTGAATGTGAATCTGCCAGGAATTAAATCTAGGGCACCTACTTTCTTAGCATGAGTGCTAACCATTAGACCATGTCCAATGACAATATATATTTATTTAAAAAATAAAGTATCTTAATTATTATTTAATCTTTTAACTAAGTTAAAACAAATCCTATTCTGTTGTCTAAAACTTTTTTAACATAATTTAACTAGCTCCTCATACAATTTCAAATCACCTTTTTTTGTTGTTAGTTAAGCCTTCTAACTAACTTGAAACTTATATGTAACAAGAACCCAGTTGCAGCGAATATATTTTAAGAATTGTTTGGTTGATTTTATAAATACACATTTCTCGGTGATAGCGAGAAGAAATGTGCAATAAATATAGATACGTGTAAAAAAATGGATATTAATTCAAATGTTGTTATATATTTTATTCAAGGTCTTTTGTTTTAAATTACATTTTGAAAGTATGCATTAAAATGCTTTTCTGGCAAAAAATTGCCTTATTTTTTGTATATATTGGTTAGGGAGGCAAATGTCAATAATCTCTTTTTCATTTAAAGTTTATATTTAATGTAACATACTGACGATCTTCGTGGCGTAACACTTGACTTTTCACCCGGGGGTTTCGGGTTCGATTCTCGATAGTATCCAACAAAAAAATAAATGAAAGAATGATCCAAGTTTGATAAAAGAGTCGTTTCATAACAATACGCATGTACACATTGAGTATGTTGCCTTTTCACATGTGGTAATGTTGCCAACATGTGCAATGATGAACTGTGAATATTTTTGCCTATTCCACGAATTTAAAACGCGAAGGCTCAATTACTTAGGCCAAAGACAATTTTGTCTTTGGCCACGCTCCGAATTGCCAATTCAGATATGTTGAAGGATACCACCATACAAAAGAAGAACAAAAATGTAATGTAATTAAAAAGAAAACTTATTCAGTTAAGTTAACAGAAATTTAATTATTCAATTTAATACAAATAAAATGCAATTGATTTCATTACTCTGAATATTTTTGAAAAATATATGAACTCTGTCATAGTCAGTATTTTTGTAAATGGTCCCTTGAATCTCATTATAACTAAGATTCACTATACTTGAATACATCAGTTCATTCATTTATTCGTATGGTGCCGTTCAACTTATCCGGATTGGTGATTCAGACTTATTGAAGAGTGTTGCCAGAAGACAACATTGTCTTCCACTGAACCACTAGAGTAGACATATAACTCATTGTTTGTAATCGTATATGTTATCAATATAACTGCACGAGAAGAGACCACAACATTCGTACACATCCAGCGCCTGTGAGTATTGTCACTAGACAAATTCTTTTACCAGACTGAAACCTTTTTTAAATATTTTTTATCATACATCAGTATGTGCAACGTATAGTTAAAGAGGTCTTCCATGGTCATAGACAGTCTAATTGTAGAACACTTGTCTTCCACTGAGAGGTTTCAAGCTGGATTCCAAAAATGGAGATCAAATAAATTATTCACATTTGGCATCTTTGAAGATGAATAAAACCAGGGAATGAGCTACAAGTAGTGAATTTATGAATGCATTAATGGAAGGCAATATCATTAGTAACATGAAGAAAGGAACGTAAGATTGTTCAGGTATTCGGAGAGGATGAATGATAAACAAAATTACTAATATTTGGAAGTAAGTGAGATCCAGGAAAATGTGGCTGGATCAAGTTTACCAGGATTTAAAAAGGACGAAATGTTTGAAACACAAATAACAAAAGATTGTACATGACAAGATAAGATGTATTGGATGTTAAGAAAAAAGAAGTATGCTTGAATAGAGGAAGTGTGGACATCTGTTCTCTCTGTTGACACTGCAAGGGACACGGTGTGATAATATGTACTATTTCAATAATATTTAAGAAATTTTCGACACTTGATGCATATTGAATACAATTTATATATAAAACATGTAACGATGAGTAATGCAAATACTGTATAATATTAACCTACAATTTAATTTCAGATATGGAGCCAGGGGTAGGGAATTGGTGCATTCCGTAGGCAAAACAATGATCCAGGGAGGAGGAACGTTCGGCACATTTATGGCTATCGGTACTGGAGTGAGATGCTGAACTGAATTCAATTAACAACCCTGTATATATTATCGTTTTTGTTTTTTAATTTAAGTTTCCCTCGCATATTTTAACCTGAAGTTTTTTTAATTTGCATTTAACCATTTGTTAATAAATTTAGGAATGTATAATTATCTTTTCATTTTCAAATTAATTTTCTACCTACTTTCCTAAAATTACGCAAATTTGATTTTGATAAGAAAAGTAGTTTACTATTTAGTCATAATTATGCTGATCAAAAAACCTATGTACAATAGATCTAATAAGGCAGCAAAGAGTGATATTGGAATATTCACTAGTCATTTATGGGATTCAAACCTACGCCTCGATGTATTTATACAAAAAATATCCTATCCATATTTTACCTCATTCTAGATATTTTAGGTAATGTATTATTGTATTACACTTTTGTTGTATACAGTACAGTACAACCTTGCGGGCTTATTGCCATGTGGCAATATCTTTCAATTAATGTAATGTCACATGGAAAGGTTTTTCAAACCTGAATTGAAATAAAAAATTACATTTGTAATAAAATGAGAAGTGTTTTGCATATACATATACACTTATTTAATTTGATGCAATTTATTTTCTTTGAAATTTAAAAAGCATAATAGTGAAATTTATTACATAATAATTTGGCTTCTAAATATTTTTTTTGCTTTGGGGAATATCTATTTATTTAGTTTCATGAGAGAGTAGCAGGGTGCCGCCTATCAGTGGGACAGGTTGACATTTTCATTCAAGATCCTTTTTTTTCGTGTTAGGTGGTTGATTTTTGATTTTATAGATACACCATCTATATCACCTCAATGAATGGTGTTATTATTAAAGTAGGAAGCAGTAACTGGTGTGATGGGCGAGGATTTTTAAAGTTATCTTGGGGATGTTGTTTTTTCCCGTTTAGAAGGATTGTCGCCAGTCCACAGAAAGAAGCAAAATCTCTCCGTAATTGAATCTTTTCTATATACATATATATCTCCAACTATATTGTAATTTCAACTAATTAAGAAATTATATTGTGATAATTTATTATTAAAAAAAAAGTATTTTCTAAAAATTATTGTTGACTAAAGATGGATTTAAAAGAAATGCATAAAATTAGTTGACTGGAGTGTTTTTTATTTTAATTAATTGTTATATTGATCAAAACAAAATGGTTGAACATGTGCAACTGTTATTGTTTCCTTAATCTAAGAAGTGTATAAAAAAATATACCATGTTATACTATAAATAATGAGGTTTTATTATTCCAAAATAAAAGAAAATTCATGTGAATGAGAACTACCACATAAAATAATGTTTGCAATAAAGGACAACTAACTATTATCAAACTTGCTGACTCTATTGTTCAGCTTATAGGGTTGAAAGCCTCTGAGCTACAGAAGGGATGAAATCAAACAACTACTTTACTTGTTTAACGAGGTTATTCTGTTTATTATACAGTAGATCGCTGATTATTCAGGACTTAATTATTCGTGCTTTGGATTAACCATGGTCCTATGTAGTACAATTTTTTTAAGTAATCCTGAAAAATATTTTCCAAATTTTTAACGAATGTCCACGTTTTGAATATTTTAAAGCAAGGACCTAAACTGTTATAAAATCTATGGTCTAAATTATCCAATTGACCAACGCTAAGTTGGCGGTGTTTCCCCATGTCAAAACTGACACGATAATTTGTGGATCTGGAGCTTCCCAATGTAATTGCCGCAGCATTGATACTGGCGTATAGCTGTTGTATCTGTCAAACATTGAGAAAGCTTGTTCGTGTACTCATCTTGCGTAACAAAATTTATCTAACATTTCAACTCTTAAAATGTTTAACTCGATAAAAACTTAATTTGGATTAACCGTGTTTTTCAACTATCTGGATTCGAGTGTCCATCAATTACCACAGATAATCGGCACTAGACTGGATTATATGCCTGATGGTCAAAGACCCTCATATGGACATACCCCGTATTTATGACATATTAAGTTATATACCAATATTACAACTTGACATTCGTTACTACTTAAAACAATTACTTTTTTATTTATCTCAATGCATGTATACACTGCAAATTTTGTATATAGGGGCAAAACTCACGTGAATAACATATTTAACTAAAATCAACACTGTAGGACTTATTTTATTTATTGAGAAAATAAATAACACAAACTGCTAAGATGATAGTCCGCAACAGTATTTTAGTGCCAATTTTGACATATGGGAGTGAAATGTGGATGTAGAAAAATACTGAAACGAGCTGAATAAATGCTGTGGGAATGCGTGCACTGAGAAGAATATATGGGGTGGAAATGTATGACAGAATAAGGAATGAAGTGATTATGGATGAATGTAAACTTAAGGTTTATGTGTTGAGTAAGATGAAGAAGAGCCCTCTGAGATGGTTTGGGAGTGTAGAAAGAATGAATGAAGAAAGATTAACAAAACAAATATATAGTGCAAATGTGAGTGAAAGGCATGGTAAATGGAAGACCAAGAGAATATGTTTGTATCAAGTGAATGATATTTTGAAAGAAGGAAATGTCAAGTCAGAGAAATCGTAATTGGATGTAGAAGAGGTGAAGGATGTTTGTCGAGATAGGAAAGTTAGTGAAATGGTGTGATGTTATGTATATGCAATAACACAAGTTTCCTTTAGATATCACAGTAATAATTATAAAACAAAAGATCACGTATCAACATCTTCCAAAAAAATAAGAATTCAGTATTCACATATCTTTCAAAACATGACGTATGAAAATACCAATGAATAACATATCATGGATAGAAAATACCAATGAATAACATAACATGGATAGAAAATACCAATGACTAACATAACATTGATAAAAAAAAATAATCAAATACAATTAATTAAATTCTACCAAGTAAACAAGAATTGAGTAAGAAAAAAATTTAACTTGAATGTCAACGAGAATACTAAATTATACAGCAAATTGATAAAAATACCTAAAACAAAATGGAATAACCAGTTTCTCAGTTTTGGTATAACCAGTTTCTCAGTTCAAACCTAAGATTGAGGAATAAAACTTAGAACATTAAAAACCTAAACTCGAACATTAAAAATATCCACATAACCAGAAATGGAGTTACCCAATTGTTGAATTCTTATGTTTGATGAATAACAAACAATGTACAACTGTTAGCAGGTGTATGGAAACATATTTGAGTCAATATATCGGAACTATCAACGATATTGTTAGTCAAGCATGGCAGAATATGCCTTCTTGACTCAGTCTCCCGGTAGCTCAAAAGATGAATATTTGCCATGAGTGACTGTATACACGTAACGAGTGCCTGGTCAAGTGTTGATAAAAATACATTTACAACATTGGATCCCGTATGTGATACATAAAATTTGTATTTCGTGGTTCGATTCTGTGTTAAAAATTATTATTCCATTAAAAAAATATTGACTAATAATTAGATGTAAACTCGACTATAAAAATAAATAACTAAAACTTATCTCACCTTCTGTTGCTATTCCCGTGGTACCATCTAGTGGACCGCTTGCTATACTTGTCCCAAAGGACAGGTGTCTTATATTGTGTGTGGTATTGAAGGAGGAGGAAGAAAATGGTTGCACATTGTGCACATGTACATGGTTGATATTAAAACTCTGTCCTGGAGCAATGTGAAAACTTCCTCCAACCTAAAATTATAAAACCTAAGCTAGAGTCCAACTACAATTGACGATTTCGTGGCCTAATTAGTAAGACTTTCATCGCAAGGGTTGTGGGTTCAATGAAAATTTTGAATACAGCAAAACCTTGCTTAGTATGGTTAGTGTTGGTTGAAAAAAATACCGTACTATACAAACTGCACCGATCAAGATATAACTATGTTTAAATAACTCGGACATCACTTTGTAGAACTTTATAATCAATATAAAATTAAAACACTGTAACTTTGTTTTATTTCACTTTAGCATATCCCAATGCATTTCAATACTTACTGAATCATCAGGTGAGTTGACAAGAACTCACTTGATGATGACACGGTAAGTATTGAAATGCATTGTGATAAGCAAAACTGGAATAAAACAAAGCGAGTGTTTTAATTTTATGTTAATAACTTTGTTTATTCAGTTAATGCAGTTAATTGCACACACCTGCGCATAAAGAAGTACAAAAAACAGCAACATTTTAGATTTTTAACAATAAATTAACAATATCGATGCAGTCAAGACAAAAAGTGAAAGAAATTTTTTTATTTTGAAAAAAATTTTTTTTTCAGCACACACATCTTTATAACATTCTGTAATGTCTGCCTAACTTTAATGCCTCGTTTAATAGTTGGATCGGCATTCAAAATTAAATCACAAGTATCATCTACTTTTGGAATAATGTGAATTATTTTGTGAGCATAATATTTTCTTCAAGTATACAGATTAAAGTATGGTACAAACTGTAATAAGATAAGTCCAATGTTAGTGCATAATACAATACAATAAAAAATAATCATGTTTTTAAATTTATGAACTACTAGGTAAGTCCAGAAAGTAAGTGTACTGAATTTTTGTAGGTTACAATTTTTTTTATTTAAACAAAAAACTTACGTGGTTACCGTAGTACATATGTAAGCTATTTTTCGACATAGTCGCCATTCCTCTCAATGCAGGTGGTGAAGCGGGGTATCAACTTTTTGATGCCTTCCTCGAAGTAGCTTCCCGCCAACCCCTCCGTCCACTTCTCCACCTCCTCCTTTACCTCCTCGTCGGTTGAAAACCTTTTTCCACCCATGTGCAGCTTCAGGGAGGTAAAGAGATAGTAATCTGAAGGTGCTAGGTCAGGGGAATGCGCGGGATGGTTCAGGACATCCCATTTAAACGAGGCGAGCAGTTCCTTCGTGTGTGGTCTGGCATTGTCGTGCAGCAGGCAGACTCCCTTTGTCAGCATGCCTCTCCTCTTGTTCTGAATCGCCCTCCGCAATTTTTTTAGGGTCTCACAGTATCTTGCAGAGTTGATGGTCTCCCCTTGAGGCATATATTCAATTAAAATTATGCCTTGACAGTCCCAAAACAATATCGTCAATTTCATCAGTCACAATTGAAGGTCTTCCGCTCATCTGATCATCATGCACAGACGTACGACCGTTTTTAAACTCGCGACACCACTTGTACACACTCGTACGATTCATAGCTTTATCACCATATGCAGTTTTCACCTCATTATAACCCTCAACCGGAGGTTTTCCCTTCCAAACGAGATAACGGATGACACCGCGTATTTCGCACTTGGCGGGAGATTGGATTTACATTTTTCACGAAACGTGTTGTCGCGTCGACACTTCTCAACTTACTGACCTCGAACCGGTCTCATTGCGGAGGGGAAGGGTCAGGCTACACGGAAGTGTAGCCAACATGTCGAAAATAAAATCCACCCGGTCGTGAGAGCCTCAGTACACTTACTGTCTGGATGCGCCTCGTATATTACGTCAAAACCACATGGTTTAAAACCCTGCTATATAAGGTACTGCTGTATTGGATGCATATTAAGGAAGTTTAAAATATGCGAGTGGTTTAAGATAAGAATAATATCCGTAGAATACTTATACAAACCCTGTTAACTTCCATGTATCCATATATTTGGCAACCCTCAAGAAAAGCATTTTTTGACTTCTCATCTGCATGTTCATCTTTACATTGCTCAAAATTTTCTAAAGAGGGAAGACTCCAGCGTTTCAGTCTATATGCTTCCTTGACTTCTTCACAATTATTGCAACAACTGGAAATGCAAATAATTGTATTTGTTTATTGATTTAAAAATATTTACAAAGTGAGATTCTATTTAATTATGTTAAATATAAAGGATTATTGTTTAAAACAAAACTATTCCTTTAAAATTAAAAAAGTATTCATACTTGTATTTTTAATGGCAAAATTGGAAGTGTTTAACTTAACACCATAAACTTAATGTTTTATTTAGTCTACGACAAACTAATTAATCTTAGATAGAAAAAGCTAAATTCATATTGTAAGTCTCTCGCAAATAAATACACCAAAAAATTCTGTTAAAGATTAAATTATTATGTGTTTTCAATGCACAATAACCAAGAAATGATATACTAAATCACATACCGTATTTTACGGACTATAAGACACACTTTTTTCTTTAAAAAATTGCCTCCAAAATTCAGGTGCGTCTTATACTCGAAATAATATAAAAATGTCCAGTGTTTGATTTCAAATTCCCGCCAGTCTTAAAAATTATGCGACGAACATGAGTTGCGGGGACTTACTTCACAATTGCAACCTCTTGATGTCTCGATAAATAAACCATTTAAAGTGTATATGAGAGAGGAATGGAACAAATGGATGATGGATGAAACTCAACATGAATTCACGCCGAAGGGAGCTTTAAAACGACCTACAATCAAACAAGTGTGTCAGTGGATAAAACAGTTGTGGTCTAGAGTGAGAGAAGATATTATTGTTAAATCTTTCAAGAAGTGTGGCATAAGTAACGCTCTTGATGGCAGTGAAGACCATCTTATATATGAAGAGGACAACGATAAAGAGGAAGAAGAAGAAAGTTCAGATGACGATTTTCAGGGATTTTAAAGATCAGTTCGGTTTTATAAACTAAGAATTTTTTTTAGTCTGGCTTTGCAATCTAATAATAAAAATGGTAAAAATGTTATTTTAAAAAAAAATTGCCTAAAAATTAAGGTGCGTCTTATAGTCCGTAAAATACGGTATTTTATGGAATAAAATATAATCCAGTTTGGTTTTCACTTTATGCCTCTTTGACATCTTTCAGGTAAGTTGAAAGAGATTGCTACATGGTAATAAACCTACCTGGTTGTACTGTATACAATGGAAATTTTAAATTAAAAAATATTTGTGTTGTTGCTTATGATTACCACGAATTTAAAGGCTTATAATTTAATTAGGAAAATCAAAATAAAAATAGTTCTGTCTAATTTATTTATTTACTCAGTGACAGCTGTTTCGCCATACAGTGGCCTTGACAAACTGGGTGAAACTTAGTTATGTGGCTAAATAAACCCAAAAATGTTTACATAATGTATGTAAGTACAGTAATATTTTAATTCTTAAATGACTTAAGATGAACATATTCAATATATAATAGATTGTGAAGGGATTTGGAGTTAAAATCACCTGAAAATGTGAAGAAAATTTTGTTAAAATGATACTTAAGAAATGAAATTTAGTTAGTTTAGAAAGATTATTAAGAGTAAAACAAATAGATATTTTATGGTAATTCTGTAATAAATTAGTTTAATGACAATAATTTACCCATCTGATGCTCCATAACAACTACCACATTTTACTTCTTTGGTTTCGTTTTCAGCCTTCTGTAATCAAAATCAATAAATATAATCTAAAAACATATTATATACAGGGTGTCCCGTAACTCGACGTCAAACCGGTATCGAGGAAAAGGCCAGCTTATGACGGTTCAGAGTTAAAAAAAATTCTTGTAAAAGCCTTATACTTTTCGAGTTATAGGTTTTTTTTTTAAATTGTGGAAGTAGCTACCCTGCATCAAATGTTTATATGCTGTGACTACAAATTGTCATATTTTATGATTTTCATGGTTGTATCGCAATCCTTATAAAACGATATAAAACAAAAAAAAATTTACGTTCGAAAAAAAATTGTTTTTGTCCGATCATAAAAATTTATATTTTTTATCAGCTAACTTGAACTCATCATACTGTAAAAATAATGTAATGAACTCATAAATTTATTTAATTCATTTCAGCAAGAACAACTTCTTTACTCGAGTAAAAAGTCATATGAAAGTCCACACAATGCCCATACTGATTTCCTAATCTGTGTAGTCATTGAGAATAAAATATTTTCCCTGGTGGGCCTACAAGGTTGATAGATAATAAATCAAATTAAAAAAGAAATGACTGTGTCAAAAAGGAAATAGTATAGATTTGTTCTTTTGAGCAAATAAATAATCAAAATTATATCGAATATAAAAATGTCACCTTTGTTGTAGATGCTAATGTTGCAATTTCTTCTTTCTTTGGTTCTTCTATTGGAGTACCTTCTAAACTAAGTCTTCTTTTATAAATATTGTGTTCAATATGTAAATGTTGTTCTCCTGAAGTGTCCATTGCATCAAGAACCAAGTCTAAAAAAACAATATCCAGAATTAAATTGTTGCCTTTGAAAATTGTTATTAAAGTGCAAGAAAGGAAACTTTTCTCGTTAAGTTTTATACACTGTTTAGAAAAACTTAATCAATTTTGTACAATCTTATAAAGCTCTTACATATGCCGCAGATACTTGGACGGTGATGAAACAGGATGAAAGGGTCCTGGATACTTTCAGAAGGAAAATCCCCTGATAATCCATGGCTCCACAACTGATGATACCGTTTGGAGTTGGAGATATAATTTAGTACTTTACAACCTATGCGCAGGTATCAGTATGAAGAAGATAATAAAAAAATTTCCATAGCATGGAGGACCAAGATCGCATGAAATGGTTTTACTCAGTGATCAAATAGGGTGAAGCAGACTGCTTTGCTCTAAGAAGTAGAGATGCTGTAAACAGGCTATAGTGGGGATAGATTTTGAAAGTAGCCAGGAATTATGCGTGTATGATTAACTGAATTGATTTGGAAATTAACAAGTGGATACTGTCAACAAATAGATACTTATTTGGCCTTATCGTCTTGCTTTCCAGGAATATAAAAAGTTATCTTTATAAAACACTGCTAAGATCTGTGCTAACTTACGTATTAGATACCTGAATACAGTGGTACCTCGGGTTATGAACTTAATTCGTTCTTTGAGTCCATTCGCTCCATTCGCGAGCCGAAATGTTCGCAAACCGAAATTAATGCAAAATATATTTTATATATACTGTATATTATATGAATATTTTTGATTTTCAGTTACTTCGCGGACTGTAAATAGATGTTAATATTATATATATATATATATATATAGTATATATATAAAAAGCAAAAAAAATTGTATCAAGAACAACGAACGCAACGATAAACAATGTTCACAACGCGCGCACCTGAGAACAACTAATGCGTAATGCGCCGTTACAACTAATTCGTGAGCCGGGGCATTTTACGCAAGTCGAGTCAAAATTTGTTCGGAAATTGTGTTCGTAAGCCAATTTGTTCGTGACTAGAGGCGTTCGTGACCCGAGGTTTGACTGTACTTACAAAGTGGGATAAAAGAGTTATCAATACCTTAAAGAGAAAGATTTTCCACAGAATATATGGTCCAAAGTGGTACATGGCGATAATGAAGAACTCTACTCCTGTATGGTAAAGTTAGCATAGCAAAAGTTATAAAAATTGTTCGACTGTGCCGGCTTAGCCAATTATAGGGCATGCAGAACATTGATAGAGAGAGAGAGAGAGAGAGAGAGAGAATGCTACAGGTAGCTAAAACTCATCCTGGGTTGTAGAAATGATGATGAGATAGGTTAAAACTTCAAATACTTTTCTTAAAAACTTTAAGTTCCTTGACGCAAGTCTGTTGTTTAAATGTTATTTATAAAATTAGCAAAATAAATTTGAATTGACAATTAAACATTTTGTGTAAAATGTTTATTTTTATAAATAGACATAAGTGTATACATATAGTCACATGAAATAGTTGGAACCACAACATCTAGGTAAATTTTTATAAATAGACATAAATAAATGTATACATACAGTCACATGAAATAGTTGGAACCACAACATCTAGGTTAATTTTTAACTTTGGTCCTCTAGATGTGTCGACAAATAACTCTTCCAAAACACTTGGCGACATATAAGCGTTTAGTTCGGATATAATCAGCAAAACTATAACGAATGCGCTGCTGATAGTGACTAAAAGAAATAAAAAACAGTAATGGTATATTTGATTTAATAAAATTCCACGTAAACAAATATTTTTTGCAGATTTATGACTTACTGGCGGCTCCAGAAAACGTTTTAATTTTACAATCTTCTGCTGTTTTCGGGTATGCATCAAACCGGCTAAGTTTTCTAATTATTTCACTCATTTTGTAATATTTGAAACTTTTACGGGATAATATGTCAACTACATAGGCGGAAATATCAATAATTTGACGTTAAAAACGTCAACAATTTTTTTCTTCAGTAATTATTTATGGCATGGAAATATAATTCTTGTCAGGTTTGTACTTTTCTCCCATCACGGAGACAGTTTACTTCTTTCAATAGAATAGTAACGAGCCCTCTTAGCGGGAAAAATAACCTAACAACTTCAAAAATCCCTGCTTACTGCATCAGACAACTTCTTCATGTTTTAAACAACAAAATCATCATGTGAGGAAACGAAAACAAAAATCAACCATCTAACACGAAGAAAAGGATATTTATTATTCAAAGTTCTAATGAAAACGTCATCCTATCCCACCAATAGACAACTGTCACTTTGAACAAAATTCCGAAATTAATGTGTTGCTATTAAAAGAAACTCCTGACATTAACTCGAAAAGAATCGTTTCATAGTAAAACTTGATTAACATTATAAAAATCGCTAAAAAAATCGATTCAAATGAAAAGAAAATGGAAAAGTTTAATTTTATGAAGAAATCCTCACACATTATAAATTTTCTTGCCATACCCAGGATAGTGAAATATTTGACAATAACTAAGAATTGTTTTGATAAGACGTGAAAATTTTAGTTGGCAATCTTTTTAATCTCTGTTAAATTCGGAATAAATTAAAAACTTATATAGTTTTTTATTAATTATAAACACTATGCAAACTTCAACAACATTGAAAAAGGATTGACATATAATACAACGTGGGGCACAAATGTTGCTATAAAAACCAATGTGAATATTTCTGTTATTTTTAATTTTCATTTTATGTCTTTATTGTTTTAAATCAAGAATCCTATTAAATTTTTAACATAGGAATTACTTTTTAAAAATAATTTGTTTTAGATGTCATCCACCTTCGTTAATGCAAACCCTGCATCTGACCAAAACGTTGTTCATTGCCGCTGTTAATGTTGCCCGGGGTATTGCTTCAATAACGGCCCTTATGGATTCTTTTAATTCGTTTTTATTGCGTGGCTTAGTTTTGTATACCTTTTGCTTACAATATCTCCATAAAAAAATCTTCGAGCATGTTTAGATAGCGCTGTCCATTCACTGTAACATTGGCATCGTTTTCTTAAAAAAAGTAAGGGCCGACAATACAGTTGGTAGATACTGCACACCACACAGTCACACGTTCTGCATGAAACCTCACTGGGTGGATGTTTTGAGGATTTTCATTGGCCCATACACGACAATTTTGCTTGTTTACATTTCCGTTTAAATCAAAGTGCGCCTCGTCAGACATAAATAAGCAATTTCTGAAGTTTACATCGCTCTCAACAAAACGAAAAAACTTTTGGCAGAACTCTCGTCGAATTGGTGGATCTTCTGAATTCAAATAGCTTGTTATTTGAATTTTACCAGGTCTGTAAATATGAAACTGGAATTTGCACATAGATGGCTCTAGTTGTCAATGTAGTGACTGTCAAACGACGTCATTGGCGCCTTTTTTTTGTGTTTACATTTGTCAAAGACTTTTAACTCACAATACAAGTTTAATACAACTACATATGTTTTCATAGTGTTGAACATATCTGTTTTTGTGCCTGAAAACTATGATTTGCGGACAGCATTGATTTTCTGTTACCATTTGAAGAAAACCGCTGCAGAATCGCATCGAATGCTTATCGAAGCTTACGGTGAGCATGCTCTTGGTAAATCACAGTGCTTTGAGTGGTTTAAAAAATTCAAAAGTGACGATTTTGACGTGAGAAACGAAGAACATGGAAGACCACAGAGAAAGTTTGAAGACGCTGAATTGCAGTATTGTTGGATGAGGATGACGCTCAAACGCAACAACAACTCGCGGATCAATTAAATGTGACACGAGAAACCGTCTCCATATGTTTGAAAGTCGTAGGAAAGATCCAGAAGGTGGAAAAATGGGTTCCACATGAACTGAATGAAAGACAGCAGGAAAACCGAAAAACCACTTGCGAAATGGTGCTCGCCAGATACAAAAGAAAATCATTTCTCCATCGAATTGTGACTGGCGATGAAAAATGGATATATTTCGAGAATTCTAAGCGTAAAATATCATGGGTAACTCCAAGCAAACCAGCGACATCGACTGCAAGGCCAAATCACTATGGACGGAAGACAATGCTCTGTGTTTGGTGGGATCAGAAGGGTGCTATCTATTATGAGGTGCTAAAACCTGGCGAAACCATTAATATTGAACGCTACCGACAACAAATGATGGATTTGAACCAAGCATTGCGTGAAAAACGACCAGAGTATCAAAAGAGGCAGCATAAAGTGATTTTGCTTCATGATAATGCACCATCGCACACAGTAAAACCAGTCAAGGAAACGATTGAGGCGTTTAGTTGGCAAATACTTTCGCATGCGGCTTACTCACCAGACTTGGCTCCATCCGATTACTACTTATTTGCATCGATGGGACACGCACATGCTGAGCAGCGCTTCACTTCTTACGAAAATGGCCCGATGATTAGTTTGCCTCAAAAGAGCAACAGTTTTTTTGGCGTGGCATCCACAAATTGCCAGAAAGATGGGAAAAATGCGTAGCTAGCGATGGGAAAGACTTTGGATAACATATTTTTTACCATTTTCATACAATAAATTTGTATTTTGTATAAAAAAAAACCGGTTTCATATTTACAGACCTATATATGGAAACAATTTCAAATCTTCGTGCAAAATACGCGAAACACTCCTTGTCAGCTGTATTCAACGCTAATTGTCTTGTTGAAATGCTAGGATTGTTATCAATAGCTGCGACCACTGCGGCGATGATATCTGATGTTCGAACTGTTGGATTTCGATGGTAGGGCGTCCTCTGGACAGTGCCATGTGTATTGAATTTTTCTACAATTCGCATAATGGCTCACCGACTGGGCGCATCCCGATTCGTTTGAGTCCTAAATGCTCTCTGTACCAAAATTGGAGACTTTAGTTCATAATACAGTTGCACCATTCGTATTCTATTTGCGTCTTCAGACCTGTTTATTTAAAAAAAATATATATACCGCCTTATATTCTGAAAAAAAAAAAAGAATTTTTTTTGTAGCAACATTCGTGCCTTACCTACCCTGTACTTACGTTTATTTGAATATTCTTTTTTATGACCAATTGATTGTTTTAAAGCTAAATAAATATTGTGCTAGCGAGTAACTTGTAGAAAAAGGAAAACAATGTACCGTAAGTGATAATTTTTTCCATATAAGAGTACGTATGCCTGAGGGAAATAATCATATAAAACGGAGTCTCCGTGGTGATACTGTCAATATTAATGGCAACAATTCCTACACGAGCAGTTTATGGGATCATATATCATGTATTAAAAAAAAATTGTTATCATGTTTTTTTTCACGATGAGTCAACTACGAGTACAATAATATCTCTTTTTATAATTTTATGTAACATATATCTAACCAATTCTACTTGATGCTAGTGACCACCGCATTACAATTATTTCTGTATTTAGTTATTCAAAAATATTTGCCGTTTCATTTTGTTTCTGCCCAATTCTGAATGTTTCTGAATAAGGACATTTACGAGTATATACATTTCTCATGTATTTCAATGTGTTGTTATAAATATATTTCTAAAATTGCTTCGTTAACACACTATTTATTGTTAAAAATATGGTTTTATAAAGTTTAATCAAATATAACTAACGTGTACGAGAAATTTATTTTCTTTTCAATTTGAATAAATTTTTTTTATTTCCTTTTTGTTTAATTTATATATTTTAACAAATCTTTGTGATTATTTGATGATTATATCCAGGCTGTGAGATTATAGTATTAATTGATGGTTGACTGGGAGAAATTTCTGTAGAACAATAAACTTGTAAGATGTAATACATACATGAAGTTGAGAGACATTCCCGACCTCGACCGCGACTTATATTTCCTAATTAGAAATATGTTATAGTTCGGAAAATCTAGGATGAGTCGTATGACAGCTCACAAATTTGCCCCAATACAACCTTGTAACGATGTTCAGTAATTTTAATTATTTTATCAACTTTAATGTAAGCCTCGATTCTAATAAATAGCAAGTTATATAGGTAAATACATTACATAAAACTAACAATAATGACAAATTAATACATCTTGTCACAAATAATAAAAAATGTGGCAGTTTGTTAAAATCAAATTATATTTGGTGACGTTTGTCAAAAGTCACTACGTTAGTCTGCATTGGCTAGGCATGGGGTATTTGATTTTTTTTATACATAAATCGTAATTAGTATTGATCCATAGTGGATTAATACTATTTAAAGATATTTGGCCTATTTAAAGATACATACACATCATACAATACATTAGAAAGTCAGTATAATGAAAATTAGGAATTAAAACGTCAGTTTAGAGAAAAACAATTGTTCGATTTATAAAAAAACTATTCGATTTGTAAAACAAAAACGATTTTACACCATCCCTTTGTGACATTATGTTTTAAACGTCGCACGGTTCATCCTGGACTTTCTGAAGTATAGTCGCGGCATCACGGATATGGGTTTTAGCACGGCTTTCACTCCCGGCCTAATTAAAACATCCTGAATGGTTAGAAGAGATTGCCACTTGGCTATAAACTCAACAGGTCGTATTGTACATATATAGCGAAATTCTAATACAATACTCCAAAAATACCTATATGAAGACATATTTATAAAACATGACATCAAACTATATAGGTATGTATCCGTTTTTCCTTACATTTTTGAAGCGTAGTCCTTTATCTTCTGGTCTATTATTTGTTTTATAAATTGAATAGTCATGTTTGAAGATTTTATAACATTAAAGTCTTATCGATCATTTATTTTTTCCCATTAAACCTTACAAATTATTGTACAAGATGCTTTTATTCTACATTTAACCGGCTATGCGAGAAATCTCTGATAAGGCGTTTGTTTTTTTCGGTTAGAAACCAATGTTTAACTAAACAATCAATTTTGTTTCTATTTATGTGTTCAGTGAATTGGTTTAATAACAACATTATACTAAAAGGTCAAATAAAAGCACAAACTTTTTTTTTAATGTTTTATTATTTTTATAATTTTTTGTTTATTTTTGTATAAAATTCCTTGAAACAAGGAGAAGGAATTCCGCCAAGGAAAGTCTCTGGTAAATGAAACTCAAGTAGATAATAAATGAAGATGAAGGATGAAAGCTATGCCTTTCTTTTAATGTAGAAGACTAGAATCATAGCTTAACACAAAAGTAACTTTTAGACGGAGAGAAAGTACGAACATGGATTCTAACAAATATTTACAAAATCCAAATTTACAGTCTTTCAACATAATTTAAATTAAAAAAATAATTAATTACTTCCTAACGGAGAAACCTTCTCCTGTGGGGTCCAATATCCAGGGATAGTTATTGGGACACTCCATGCAAGTAAAAAGACGGAGGGTCTCTCCAGGCAACTCCCTGGTAGTCAATGGGCATGCGTTGGGCAGCGAGCAGTAGGCCTGTCCCTTCACATCACACTTTTCCTTCCATTCCTGGAAGTCCCTCAGACCTGTCAGCTCTGTGGGGTTTTGCATCCACTGGATTACTTGAAGCATGGTGGTGAAGTAAACATCGTTCCTGTCTAACATTTCTTCGATGAATTTGATCAATTCCTCTTTGAATTCTTTCTTGGATTTCAACCAGGAAGCGTGGAAGTGGAGACCCAATGGAGCCCTGTTGGTATTGAAGTGGCGGTTGAAGTTGTGACGCAATAAACGAGCGAATTGTTCTCCAGACTGGATATTGGAACAGGAGTCAACCATATGACAACCTGGGAGAGATTCGTCGAAGGTTGGGTCATCTCGGCGATCGAGTTCATTCATGACCATTTCCCATACTGGGTGAGAACGAGATGGGCAGTTGTGGGCGTTACCGTTGCACTTGTGAGGCATACGGAAGTAGAGAGTGTAAGGCCAGATGGGAACGCGACCAAGAGAAGCCGTGATGGAAGCATCATAGACGAAGAATTGGTCAGCCATCATCTCGAATTGCTTGTTTCCTCCGACTCGCAGGTAGGGAGCTCGCATGCCGATGATAGAACCGTCACTGATGTTAGCGAACCTTTCGATGATAAGACGACCACCAGCCATCTCAGCAAGCCAATCGTCATATGATCCCCCTGACCAGTATTGTGGGTCATCCTTGTGTGTAAGTGAGAATACGGAAATTTCGTGTCCTTTTCTGTGTAGATCTTGGACGGCCGAGTAGTTGGTATATTTGTGAGATACAAAGAATGTACCGCGAATTTGGCATCCGTTTGGATTCTGTCTGTTACCATTGAAGACTTCTTCATAAAGATCGATGTTATCTACGTTGACGGCTCCGTTGAAGGTAATGGTGACCATTTGGGGAACCTGGTTGGGCTCAATTTGTCCAGGGATCCTGGTTCCGTCAGCTGAGCAGAAGCAGTCAGGAAGGGTACATTGGTTAGGATCACAATCTGGAGCTCTGTTGGGGTCAGTTTCGACGGCTGGAAAGAAAATAAAAATTATTTTTTCCAATATAATTATTTTTTACATTTTGCGAAACACAAAAATGTGGAAAACTTCGTAGGGGCAATAAAATTTGTTATTTGAATAAACTCATAAGAACGTAATTATTAGTTCAAAATAACTTACTGCAAGCATTTTCATCGGATTCATCTGAGCAGTCAAACTTTCCGTTACAGAAGAGATCTTTCTCGATACAGTCTCCGTTTCCGCATGAGAGTTTGCCTTCTGGGCAGATAGGCTCATCGGTCTTCAGGATGGGAAGAACTTTTCGTGGCTCTGGAAGAATTCACCCACTTTTAATAAAATAACCTAGCTCAATTTTAGTTGGGGAGCCTAATTTAATTGGTTATAGTAAGAACGTGAAAGAAGAGTGCCGAATATAAGGTTGTTAAAACAGAAATGAATGATAACAAGTATGTGGAAAGATAAATATAATAACAAACACAATGATAACATAGATTCTTTTTGTTAGCACACAAATTGGAAATAAAATGTGGCCAATGAAGTTATGATAGTATATGAAAATAATAGATAGAAATTTAAGATGCTAATAGTAGCTGAGGTAAATATTAAAATATAAAATGACTGGAAACCATTATTACATTAAAAGTTGTCCTGTTAACTTCATATATGTAATGAATTTCAAGAAAATAAAAAAAACAAACAAGAAATCCATGAATCAAATAAATGCGAAACATGCAATTTTTGAAATGTGCAAATAAAAGAGAAATGAGCTCATTACCAAAAGTCAAGTTTAAAAGAAGAAATGGCCAGTGATCGGTTAGAAAGCAAGATTTTTTTACAATAGATGGAGCGTACGTTAGATAAACGCAGTCGGTGGAATTAGTAAGCATTTGAAAAGGATAGTTAGAAAGAGCTTTAGTTTTCAGTACATGCAGCAAGTGTTGGTTAGTCACAAGTAAATAAGCGTAAGAAGTTAAATAGTTTACACAAGATATTAAGAATATTAAAATTGGCAAATATTTCTAGATTAAAGGGGTGCAGTCGAAAACCTTCATCATAATAGTAGTGCCGATTGTTTGAATGAACTTTGAATTTAATCTTTTTTTTTTAATTGTATATGGTCATGCAATCAATTTCTACTCTCGTGCCGTCTAACTACCGCGACCCAAAGAGCTGTCTGTCTACGAGTAGGTCCCACCACGCTCTTGACGATTGTTCCACTTACTCTCGAGTTTGTCACAGTTGGTCACTTTACCCTTCCAGTCGCAAGTTTGTTTATCGACATCAAACGCCAAGCCGGATGGGCAAGTAATTTGTTTAAGACCTGACCTAGTACACCTGGGTGGAAAGAAAATACATTATAAGTACATAGATAAACATAAGGGGAACTTCCGCGATCGGCTTGACCACAAGAAAATCAATGCCGCACACTGAATCAAAATTAACCCATAGATGAACAAAAAATATTATACAAACTTTGATTCATTCGAATATTTTATTTTACACATAAAACAGTATCTTTGAACATCAAACAATGTTAACTAAACTTTAGAGGTTTGTTTTAAAATGTTATAATTTATTTACTATAAAAAAGTAAACTAAACAACCAAATTTCATCACACGAAATATTACCCATATCTGAATTATGTTTCGGAGTTTATCGTATATATATATATTTTTAAATATTTGGTTTGTTTCGAAGATACGTATTTTTTTACATCAAAAAGGTACACACATATCGTGATATTTGTAAGGATAGATTCTGGCTTAGATCTTAAGTCAAATTGATTTAAAAACAAGTTTCAATATTTTTGTCTAAACGAGGGTTGTTTTCGATCCAGCGTGTACCGTCGCGGAGGTTCCTCTGGTAAGTTGTGTAGCACTTACTTTCTATGACCTGGCAATTTTTAACATTTGTTTTCCAGTCGCAAGTTTGGCGATCAATATCAAAGGCCAGACCTCCAGGACAGCGGACTGATGCCAGGCGAGTCACGCCATTCTCTGCACCTTTGTCGCACCTGCACATAACATCAACTTCTTCCTTTATAAATGTTCAACTCGATTACATTTTTAGAACCATTGAGATATATATTTTTAGAATAAACTTCCAACAGGTATCTTCACAAAAAAATGAAAACGTTAAAATATAATAACACGTTTTAAAATGTTTTGTACTAGATTTTTTATGCATCAAGTTGTTTTTTTTTATCGTTAGTGATAAATCTTTGTTTTATTAAAAACAACTCGAACAATGCATGAGGTGCATGGTCGCGCGGTAACGCGCTGGACTTCCGTGCGGAAGGTCGTCGGTTCGAACCCCGCGCTGTGCTATTTCCCTCGAACGACACAGCCACTTCTTTCGCCTAGTGCTCGAGAGTATAAGGATACCTATGATTTCGGTCATATATATTCTTTAAAAAAAATAAAAAAATGCTAAAATTGTTAATTTCTTCACCGTATCCTGTATTTTGTCAAATATTTGAAAAACTAATTACGAATATTGTTTAAAAATTACATATAATACATTTTTAAGTTAATTAAGAAGTAACTAAATGCTAAATTTAAAATATTTATTGAATTTAAATAAAAAAACAAAATGTAACAAACCTTCATCGATCTCCTGAAATTTCGGAAGTAAAATACGAAAAATGCTATAAGTATAATATGCCGTGTAAATATATTGTTAATAAGAAAAAAAGTTTAAATGAATATATTACTAGCATGTTATTGAAATACTCAACTAAGAGAAATATCTTGTTTCAATTGCAAAAAAAATATATATATTTAACGTGTTATGCAGAAACATTAAATGAGTAAAATGGAGGGTCCCACTCGATGCGAAATATAAATTAGCATTCCTTTTGACATTTAGTGTATTTGCGTTGTTGCAAATATATTACTCTTTTGGTATACTCATATTTTCATGCTTCACTTGAAAATATTTTTGCTGCCACAATGGGAGTTTGTTTACCATATATTAATCCAAATTAAGTTCACTCTAAAATAAGGTTGTTTTTTATTACTTGCTTGGTAATTTAAAATGAAAAAAAAAACATAAAATTTTTGCGTCTGAATGTGTTTATTTTATGAACTGTAGGAAATAATACCTTGCATTTCAAGTTAATAGGGCTTACATTGACTGGATGGAATCCAATTCTTTCATGATAAAAAGGGAAGGTATATCCTTATACACTTTTTTCTCAATTGAAATACTATTATATATTGTATAAAACTTTCGTTGTATAGAGTACAACATGCGTTTTTTCTAACATATCGTAATCTAGTCCAACCAACCAAAAAAAATGTTAAAGAAGCCCTAAGCGAAAATCAAACTGAAACCCTGTATAAATAAAATTGAGTCACAACGGTAGCTGAACTCAAAACCCCGGGCTGAAGATAAGAAGCGTCTTACTAACAATTGTACGAGCATATCATGGAGGACATCTCTTTATTTTTCTTTTCTATTTTTCCAGAAACAGAATTAGTTGCAACTTAAAAAAAAAATTGATTGTTAATTAGAGAATTTCTAGATTGAATATGGATATTGTAGTTCATTACACACTTAACATGTGCATTAGACTTTCACTCACATGTCTATGTGGAAACCTCCAAAAGCGCCACACTCCGCGCCCTCGCCTTGTCAGAAGAGACATCTTATTACGTATTTTTTACATTTGAAGGTGCGACGTTACAAAAATCACCACTTTACTCAGGAACGTGCTGTAAATTCTTGGCATAAGGAACTGCGTGAGGTTTCTCCCAAATGATTTTGTTACTGGTGTTTGTCAAATACTTCTTAATATCAAATTTTAGCGTTACGAATTGAAAGATGATTGTATTATTTGAAGAATAAACTATAATAAGATAATACATTAAGTTTTATTATCTATTTGTATGTTATTGTACTAAAATTTTATATTTATTTCATACATCTTATTTTAATAGACGAGTATTTGGAAAAAAATAAAAAAGTTTTCAAAATTTATTTTCAGTTGCATTAACTATCAATGGGTGTCGATAACTTTTGAATGCTTGTCTTGTTAAACAAGATACCGTTAAAATATTCTTGTTTATGTCTGCGATGGGAGTTAATAAACTTTATGTGAAAATAATCGCCTCGAGGTTGAAAGTGAAGTCGGTTACCTGACCACATCTCTGCAGTCTCCTTCGGTGGTCAAACGGAAGTACTCATCTGCAGGTCTATCTTGGCACAGCTCTTCCGGACTCTGGTCTGGTCCATCTGAGTCGTCTTCCTGTCGCTTTACTCTCGCTCCCAAACCTGAAATAAAAACGTATCTATTATATTAATACTGTAATATTACAGTTTACTTAAAGCTGAATATGTTTCTTTTACATTTCGGAAGATATAAACAGGCTTTCTTTTTTGTTCATCTTCCCTTGGTAAGTTTACTGTGGTTTCTTCACCTAATGTACGAGTTTATATGCAGATGTTAGACGTAATTTGCTTAATTTATTTCTGTCTGGTTGATTGGAAGAGATTGCCACCTGGCAATAATCCCGCTAGATTGCATTTGCAATAAAAGTGTTAAATAATAGACGCGCGCCGATTTTTAGCCAAAGCTGCTACGATCCTATTTTTACAATCCATGAAGACGACGTCCGTGGCCTAGTTGGTAATATGCTTAACTTCCACGCGGGGTTTTCGGGGTTTGTAATAATAAATGTGCTAGACATGTACAAGTATTATTGTCTGTTCATGTGTGGCAGTATTCCAAACAAGAGCGATGATGAACTGCGAGAGACTTATGTGGTTCTAAGCCCGATTGTGCGCTTAATGGAACTCAGCCAATGTTGTATCCCGAATAAACTCTTCAACGTGTCCGCATCACTCATTCACATATATTGAAAGTTAAAATACAATTAAGTAAATTATATTCAGATTTTTTTATAGATACTGGTTCACATTATATTTTCTTTTCTATAAACATGAGATAAATTTAAACTTAAAAGCAAAGTTTTATTATATTTGACACATTTGCTTCCTTGAAAAGAGTCATCTCTTAACTTCTCCCTGGCTCCATCCCAACTCATTGTCTGCGAAGACTGTTGGGGTCAGCTCTCCTCGTCCTCAGGTTGTATGCTCTTCTGTCCCGGACTACGTCCCCCAGGCCGTGCCTCTGCATCAGGTTATCTTTTTGCACCACCCATGAATTCTTTGGTCTTCCTCTGGTTGTTATTCGAGGAAGATCCATGGAGATTGCCTGGTTCACAATGTGATCGGGTGCTCTGCGTCCAACGTGCCCATACCATCTCAATCGACTCTCCTCCATCTTGCTGTTGATGTCTGTAACACCTTGGCTTCCACGAATGTGTGAGCTTTTTATTTTGTCTATCAGGGACACACCAGCTGACCATCTTAGCATGCGCATTTCAGGAGTTTCTAGTTGCCTAGAGTAAGAGTTATACATCGTTCAGCATTTGGAGCCATAGAGGAGTGCGGGTCTGACAATCGTTTGGTATATGATGATGAAAAGAGTCGTCGAGGTAACATAACAAACGGCGAGGTAAAAATCATCTATTGCATAAATATTAGTATATAAACAAAATAAAAAAAATCGAATTTAATTAAAATATATAAAACGAAAAATACAACCTAAACAAATTGATTTGAACGACACTGTTTTATGCAACGGAATTTCAGATTTTTGTTGAAGGTAACTCAATTTTTTTCTGTTGTTTCTAAATTCAGATGAAATTAAATTTAGAAAAGTAAAAACGTGTATCCTAAAGTTTCAAGAAGACAGTGTCTATCTATAGCAACACGCAATAAATAGAGTGCAAAAATTTCAGAATGAAAATAGTTTTCAGCGTAGTAAATTTCAGTAACAAAACCACAAATACAATTTGAACTATTGTAAATTTGTTTAAATGATAAACATAAATTCTTGTAAAATACGAGTCAAGTAAGATACTTGTGTTGATTATTTATTAAAGAATTTTATGAACTGAAACATCGGCGAGAAAAAGAAAATATGTTATGCCTATAAAAAGACAATCACTGTATATTTTAATCGCTATAAGAACCAGTAAGCAGGGAAAACAAAATATTTTTAATGTGGGAAAGTGATTCCTCTACCTTTCCACACATGTTTCAGTTAAAGATTTTCGCCGAACTCACACTATTTAATTTAATTATGTCACGAAGTACATATTTTAGAGAGATATATCGTGTGAGAGAGATAATGAAGAATATTTTCTGCATTATATAAATTATATATTGTGAGAACATGTACAGTTAACTCTACAATAACTTTCAAATCAAGACATGTGCATATCATGTATTGCATGAAAATCAACAATATTTAATACAATCAAGTTAAGTATTTTAATACTCGAAGAGGTCAAGGATTTACAGTGTGTTTATTTTAGATTTCTTTGAATGTGTTTTATTTTAGATTTGTTGTTGATTAACATTGAGATTGTTTGTTGGGTTTAATCATGTAACTGGTAAACTATTGTATTTAAAAGTAATCAACACAATACAGTTTTTCAGTGATATTTGATGGGGGGTCATTCTTATATACCTGTCTGATTTGATGATAATCTAATATTTGATGATAATCTAATACTTATACTTCGTTTCTTCATACTACGGTATATTGTATTTTGATGATAATGTAATACTTATACTTCGTTTCTTCATACTACGGTATATTGTATTTTGATGATAATCTAATATTTATACTTCGTCTCTTCATACTACGATATATTGTATTTTGATGATAATCTAATACTTATACTTCGTTTTTTCATACTACGGTATATTGTATTTTGATGATAATCTAATACTTATACTTCGTTTCTTCATACTACGGTATATTGTATTTTGATGATAATCTAATACTTATACTTGATGATGATAATTTGATGATAATCTAATACTTATACTTCGTTTCTTCATACTACGGTATATTGTATTTTGATGATAATCTAATACTTATACTTCGTTTTTTCATACTACGGTATATTGTATTTTGATGATAATCTAATACTTATACTTCGTTTCTTCATACTACGGTATATTGTATTTTGATGATAATCTAATACTTATACTTGATGATGATAATTTGATGATAATCTAATACTTATACTTCGTTTCTTCATACTACGGTATATTGTATTTTGATGATAATCTAATACTTATACTTGATGATGATAATTTGATGATAATCTAATACTTATACTTTGTTTCTTCATACTACGGTTTATTGTAAATTGATATATTTCTTATTCATCAAAGCATTATGTTAATCTTTTTAAATAAAGTAAAATGTGTATTTTTATTTACATTTCATAATAAAGATGGAAAAATTCTTATAATGATACATTAAATATTAATTTCACAAGTGAAATAATTATAACTTTTGCATGTGGAATAATTAACAGTTTTGCTTAATTAATTGTGTATTTAAGTATGATTACGAGTAAAAAGTATTTATAAATGTCAATAAAATATTTTTAAAACAGTTAAAAACTTGATATACAAGTTTTCGTTATCAACAACAAAACGTCGTTCCAGTTTCTTTTTTCTCGACTGAATTTATTAACACCAACCTTTTGAGAAGGATATTTTATTTTCATCGCCTTGTTAAGTTATGGAGGCTATTGAATATGCACTGTGATTGAAACTGGATACGCCATTTATCTGGAGTCATAACCAGTGACATAAACACAGTTTCTGCGTGGCGTGTCAGCATTTCCCTTTCCACGGCGAGTTTGTGATGCAAGTTACTTAGTTAGGGTGAGTATGGAACAAAGCTGTATTTCGAAAACATATTTAAATATATTAATAATTAAATGTTTTTGAGACCTTAGTACTCAATGAGAACGATGTGTTTACAGGTGATTATGTCACGCTAATGTTTAAATTTAAAGTTCACTGACTGCTTTAACATTAATACCTTATCCCACGTTTCTTACGATATGCTTATTGTTTTCAATATGACAAACGTAATTTTTTTTGACATTCCTAATTTCTATGGATGCAAAAAGAAATATTGGATTTAAAAAATGCGATTTTTATGGTGAAACAAATGTTACATCAACACTAAGATCACATTTTTTTAAGTATTAAAAGCCTTATAATTGGAGATAATATACGAAAAGTACTCAAATCACATTTGACATGTTCTAAAACAATTAAAAGAACCTCCCGCCATTTTATATGAGCATGTACAAGTATGTGTATGTAACCATTTTTTAATGAGAATTCAACGATTAAATTCCCATTTTACCGGTATGATATTTTTGCATATAAAGGATCGATTTATGTTTTTCGATATTAAATATCAATATAAAGATGAAATTTTCATCATACATGTCACATATTTTTAGTAGTATTATGTCCATTTTACCTTCCTTGTTCGGTCGATAGAGGAAAAATAATGAATTGAGAAATGATCGCGGTCTCTAGGAATTGTTTAATGCAAGCATTATTCATATAATTTTATGCAGTACTTGGTTGAACGAAACCTTGAAATTTAAAAATCTATGTAACTGTGTATGCTTAATTATGGATACAAAATAATGAGCACAACAGAATATATATTATTTATCGTTCTGCATAATGTAAGCAAATATAACTATAACTTAGCAATAACGAATATACTGGATCTATTGTTAAAAAAAATACTGCAAAATTATTCAAATAACAGATGTATCCTTCTACGCCATAAAAAAAACATTTAAAATAGATACTGTATGGTGTATTGAAAATTGTTGAAAGTGTAAAAGTGCGAAAATAAAGTTTATGTAGAGAAATGGAAAAACATCTACGAATCGGTTAAGCGATAAGTAGAAATGTGATAAGAATTTTGTATTACACTTCAATTGTGTATATTACAGCCTGGTGAGTGAATTGCTTCTTGTAAACTTCTTCTTACCAATCAGAAAGCCTTTGTGAAAAAAACAATAACATTTAGAATTGAACCTGCAATGAACTATCTTGGATGACAAGTGTTCTACCAAATAGGTCACAGGAGTATTGTCATTAATCCATTGTTTGTGTTAGAAAGTTTAGATAAATATTTTCAAATGTATAGTTAACGTTATTTGTTATCATCAATTGGTTTCAGAAATGAGGTTTCAACAACTTGAGAGTTCTAATATGATAAATAAGATTTTTTATGGAAAATTAATCCGGATTTGTAATGCGACATTTTGAAGAAATGTTCAACAATGTTATAAAAAAAGACTTAAAATACTCTATTTTGGAAAAATACGTGATTATCGAAAAATTACAGTGTATTAAAACATCCGAAAAACTCAATGAAGAAAAAATAAGCAAGATCTTTTTTCAAGAAAGTTCATTAATCAAATTAAAAAAATCGAGAAATAGTGTGATAAAAATTATACAAAAATGAAATTTTATTTAACAGAGGTCAACTTTTCAAGTCAAAATATTATACTTGATATGTAAATGATAAACAATTAAGTATCATACGGGGTCAAGTAAAAACAAGTTGAAATGAAAGTTCCGTTTTCTTACATTTCAAGTGTGCCCACCCTACGCTAAGGTCGCATTTCGCTTTCCTTCACTGCCGGCGAGACAAGTTGTTGTTCGCTTCTTGCGCTAAGAGTGGGGGCAAAGAGAAATGTCAGTTGTTGCTGAACACACGACCCGTCGTCATGCTGCGGTCGTTCTTATTCAAATACATATACAAAATAGTGAAGAAATCGAGGTCGCACCGCCAATGCGTACCAGAAACACTGGTCTAATCCCTTCATAAGAAATAACAAGTAAATAAAAATGACTCGAGCGTGAAATTGCCGAACCAGAGTTTAATCGATATTTTATCATAGAAAACGTGACCACTTTCGCTGCCTACCGATATTCGGAGGTGGGCGGGGAATGAATAATATAATCGAAAAATATTAGAAAACTAGTAAACCGCCTTTTTGCCGTAAGATAGCGTGCAAAACTTTAGAAAGGTTTGCTGTTTTTTTTTCAGTTGAGATTTTTTTGTACTCAAATATGTTTATCGAAATATATTTGTAATAAAATAACAAATTGAATAATTTGGTATACTAAAATAATCATTTGACAAAAATAGTTTAAAGAGACACTAGACAGTTTGAAGTATTGAATATAGAACACATGCATACATGGTTCATGTGTTAAATTAATCAAAGTAAGACAAAATAGTCAATTTTAAAAAGATTTTAATAAAGTTTTTCAATGCAAAATTTCAAGTGATGAATAGTCGAGTCTATGTAAAAACCTGTCAATCCATACATTTTCTTGATAAAAACAGGAAGAAAAAAATTCCGTAGCCTTGTTGATAAGGCACCTGTCTTTCAACTCGGGTTTACAGGTTCCGTTGTCGATGATATAAATATTTTAAAAGTTCTAGTCTGATTTAAATTTAAGGTATATTTAACACCTTTTTGGTTATTGTGAAGATATTGTAACATTGCTAAAAACTGCCAGATTGTATGATATATTATACAATAAAAGCCGGAACATGTAGAGACGCAAGCTATTTCCAAATACGGTCTTTGAACGTATTTAATTTTGTAAGTTTATGTAAGAACTGTGTTTTTATATTTAGAAAATGAAACACAATTTGCTATAGCGTTCAAATATTATTTAGAAAGAAAAAAAAAACGAATTTATAATGAATTAAAACGAGCATATAAAATTGGCGTTGAATAATTGTTGGGTATTATGCGTGATTATATGTCCGTGGAACAAGTATCTGCCAACAAAAAAAAAACTATTTCGCAAGCTAACGGCGTTTTACATAACTGCTTACTGACCATAATGGTTGTGGAATATTCATGAAACTGGGTATGAATATCGGTATCTTTTCAGTTATCAGAGAAACTGCAAAATCACTTGAAATCGTGAAATTAGTAATGAAGGCATTATGAATGCACGTTTTCGTTGTTATGGTTAGGTTGATACAATAATTAGAGCTAAATTAAATATTAATACATACAAATGTTAAATTTTACTTAAAAATAACGGATATGTAAACGATAAATCGTAAAACATGATAAATAAAATATTTGCACATTTTGAAATTTACTCGGAAAAATTATGTTTCTTTAACAATATTTTTGTATTTAATAAAAAATATATATAAACAAGCTGTTATTTAAAGTTAATTTCCGTTCAAAATAATTAAAATGATTAGAATATAACCTTAATGTAAATGCAATAAGTTTAAAAAAAAAAAAAGACTTCAACGCGCAAGATTTCAGCGCAACGAACCTACAAGTGTCTCAGAGATAACGATTTATTGTTTTCCAGATGTAATTAATATTATGTAAAGAAAATAAACAAAAATATCTAACTAAACTAACTTGTGCTCCACGAGGGTATCCAGTGTTGAAAGGAGTGTAATAAATGACGTCACAAGGGAAAGGTAATCTTAAATTTTCATTGAAACAAATAAATCCTAAATTTTGACGGTGTGTCAGAACGTAATATACTGAAGACGATTTTCATAGATTTCTCACATTCCAAAGTTCCTCCGAAAGATGTGTACATTTTAAAATTAAAATTTAAAAAATGTTTGTACAATAGATGGTGTGGTACTCACCGAGGGCGGCACAGAGCAGCAAGAGCGAAAGCAAGAGCGTGACACGCGCCATGACTGCAGCGATGCTACTGACAAGGGATCGGGCGGGTGCCGCGAGCGGGAGCAGGTTTATATTGCCGCGCGCGCAATGCGCATGCGCTGGCCGATGAACCAATAGGGAGAGAGGACACCGCCGCCACAATCACTTTCACGGGTCAGGCACGGAAAATGGTGGAAAACCGGAGTTCACGATTTAAAACGGTATATGAATTTACCGGTACCCTGATAGAAGATAATTTTATATGTAATTATTTTTAGGCTTTATTATCAAAATTAAGTTAAAATGAAATGACTTGTTTAGAAAAGTTGAAAGAACACAAACATGTAATGGTAGAAAAATACGAACCTGGTTATAAGGATTATATTTCCATGACATAAATTGTTATTTATAAAATAATAATTACAATTCATAAGTCTCAAGGACAGACATTAGATATCTCAAGGACAGACATAAAGTTGATGTGTATCTACCCACATTGGTATTAAATCATGGAAACTATATTAAGGCTTAATATTTGTTTGATTAGTTCGAATTAATTTCTTTTACTAAAAAAATATGGAAAATAATCAGTATTGTTAGGTTTGTACTTTTTTCCCAATACCAAGATAGTTTACTTATTTTTGTAGACTAGCGGTGAGCTCTCACGGAAGTAAAGCAACTTCCAGACGACAACTTTAAAAACCCTTTCCCGTCACACCAGACAACTTCTTTCTACTTTTACAATAACACCGTGCAGTTAGGTGACACTTCTTTAAAAACAAAACTCAACCAACCAAAACCAAAAAAGGATTCTCAAAGATTTAATAAAAATGTCATATTATCCCACCGATAGGTACCCCACCACCCAAATTTAATATTAGGTATGTATGATATGTATGATAACGTGTAAACGCAAGTGAGATGCACTTCGGGAACTTCACCAGAATTTCCTGTAAAGGTGGGGGTACATCAAGGATCGATACTCAGTCCACTACTGTTCATCTACGTCATGGACTATTTAACTAACCAGGAAATGAACAGCCTCCTAAAGATCCTACTATTTGCACACGATATCGTATTAATAAGTGAAAAACATGAAGACCTGCAAAATAGTCTGGAAAGGTGGAGAAGAATCTTGGAGGACAATGGATTGAGATTGAGCAGAAAGAAAACAGGGTATCTGTACCTACCATTTGAGAAAACAAATGCTGTCACTCCCGTAATGCAAATGGATGGAGAAACATTACCAAATTGTGACTCCTTTAAGTATCTTGGGTCACTCATCCATAGCGATGGAGGATGTGCAACAGATGAAACACATAGAATTAGTGTGGGATGGATGGAGTTTAAATCAATGACGGGAGTTTTATGTGATCCAAAAATGCCAGTAAAGTTAAAAGGAAAAGTATACCAAAACGATTGTCAAACCCGTACTCCTCTATGACTCCGAATGCTGGACGATGTATAACTCTTACTTTAGGCAACTTGAAACTGCTGAAATGCGCATGCTAAGATGGTCAGCTGGTGTATCCCTAAGATACAAAATAAAAAGCTCACGCATTCGTGGAAGCCTAAGTGTTACATACATCAACAGCAAGATGGAGGAGAGGCGATTGAGATGGTATGGGCACGTTGGTCGCAGAGCACCCGATCACATTGTGGACCACGCAATCTCCATGGATCTTCCTCGAATAACAACCAGAGGAATACCAAAGAATTCATGGGTGGTGCAAAAAGATAACCTGATGCAGAGGCACGGCGTGGGGGACGTAGTCCGGGACAGAAGAGCATACAACCTGAGGACGAGGAGAGCTGACCCCAACAGTCTTCGCAGATAGTGAGTTGGGATGGAGCCAGGGAGAAAAAGAAGAAACAAATAACCATTACTAACGTGGTTTACAAAAGGTTGAAAAACTGAATCCCACCTTCAACATCAAAAGAGAATGGCATTAATAAATAAAGAAATTGTTTTAGAAAATCAACAAAATTTGAAAAAATAAACAAACAGCCAATATTATATTAATCCAAAGTATGATTTTATTTCTAATTACATCAGGATATTTTTTTAAAAATCCGTAAAAAAACAACACTGAGTCCGAAAATTATAAATCTAAATTTCAACCCTGCATCAGTGTCTCGAATCAAACCGTTGTTCATTCAGCAAAATGGTTCAAACCAAACCATACGTTTCTTCAGTATCAATGTCTCAGCTCTGAAAATGTGTAATATGGAAGCTGAATAGAATGATTCATACCATACCATTCATTCTTCCTGCAATTAACAATGCCTTAGCTTTTACAGTATGAAATATGCAAAGCTGAACAAAATAGTTCACTCAGCACTGGTTTTTACTGCATTGAACATATATTTCTTTATGCGATGAAAAATTACTTTGCTCTTTCAGTATGTCGTATGTAAGGCTGAAGACAATGGTTTAAACCACACCATACGTTTCTCTTGCGCTTATCATGCGTTTGCAATGAAATCTATATGTTATTTTATTTAACATATGTCTCTGCTCACTTAGTGTGTAGTATGGAACACTGAAGAAAAAGTTTCACAGCTTATCATACATTTCTCCTGCAATTAAAATTCGTTCTTTTCTGTAAAGAACATTCGTATTGTGTGCAATATGGAAGCTTAACATAGAAGTCTGTGACGTCCTTCTTAGGAGATGGTGAAATATTATTAATGTATAAATCTTTGTTTAAGAAATCGATTGTTTCGATCCTTCTAGATGCATTTCATGAGAAACGTGAAACTATTTCTCAAGTCGGGTTTTTCTCGTTTTACAGGAAGTAAAAATTAATACGAGTGCAAGCGAGGTTGTTAGAGAGAATATTATATATTTATAACCTATAATATAATTGTTTATTTTATAGTCATGTAAATCGTTAAATACCGAAATTTATGAAATTTTTCTTAGTATATTAACTAAAATTCTGTTAGTAGTTTGTAAGATGGTTTTACAATATTATTTTTGTTTTTGCTGCGTGAAGGAAAACGGTCAATTACCGAAAAGGAAAAAAATTAAGATTTTTTATTGAGGATTAGGAAGCCAGTTATTAAGTTAGAAAAAAGTAAATAATCATAGTGTAAGGTTTACACTTTCATTGTATATAGTATAACCTGAAGAGTTTATTGCCATGTGTCAATCATTTTTAACCAACAAAAATATAATAAAGAGGCCTTATGTAAAACCAGGAAATCTCTTCTAATCAACCAGAAAGATGTAAAAGAGGTTTAAGTAAACTGGACTAAAACCTTCTTTTTTAAATGAGTAGAAACGGGAACTAAAATTGGGTACCCTCGCGATTGGAGACAGGCATTTTACTGACTAGACCTCTGATATTGTCTCTGGTTCCTATACTTTCTGTAATATGCAACAGTTACAGAAAGTTAAAATATACCATATTTTTTGCATAAATGGTTGCGAGAGTTATGTATAATTAATATAAAAAATAGATAAGCACCTGAACCGAACATTAATACAAGTAATTTTGTAAAATATGATGAAGGAGCCGAATGGATGTTGAAGAAATGGGCGCGGGGATAAGAGTAGATGGAGTGATAATGTAAGACAGATTACGAAATAAAGTGATTAGGGATAAATGTGAACTTAAGACTAAAGTGTTGAGTAAGATGAAAAAGAAGATTCTGAGATGGTTTGGGTAGTAGGACGATTAGAAGTGCATGGCTGCGCGGTAAAGCACTGGACTTCCGTGCGGAAAGTCGTCGGTTAGAACCCTAGACTGCGGTCATATCTATTCTTTCAAAACGAGAAAAAAAAAACATGCCGGTATGCACCAATCGTTTTACTTAGGTGTGCCATCGGATCCAGTCCAGCCGGTGAGTTTGCTGGTGTGCAACGACTCAATCACTTAAAAATAAACTCCATGGCACAGCTTCGCTTTCCAATTGAATTAACGTTAGAATGTCGAAGGGATCTTCGATTACGAGACCCAGCAACGAATGAACCTAATATTGGAACCACTTTGTATTGTTCTACGAATTTGTTCATTTCGGAGCTTGTCCAATCTAATGACACCCAGTGACTACCGTATCATGCACATCTTCGCGACATAAAGCAGTTGTTTATTTTTTTTCATTAGACGTCAACCCTCTGTTCCATGTAATATAGCGAGCCTGATCATTATATTGTAGATATTGCTTTTAAATTTTATTTATGGCCTTCTGTTGCATTTTTCTATTTGTTCCACCCTTTCATTTGAATATTGAATATAAATAAAAAAAAAACGAAATTTCGTTAGAAAAATTATAATTGAAATCTTCTTAACATAAGAGGTTTTTTTAATATCCCGCTTTAATTCACTTAATTAATTTGAACACAGGGATGGTAATATTTCTTTTAGTAAACTACTTAATATTTTTTTCAGCCTTCACTTTCAAATTTCATGTTGATTGATTTCGTAGGTGTATGAATGTATTTTATTTTATCCGAAGTGAATATAGATGTTATCTCTCCGTTCATACTATTGGTATTAGGTCAATGTCGAGTTAAGGTGCTAGTGACTAACAAGTATTTTATTTTTCAAAGTTAACCGATAATGATCTCAGGCATACTTACTAGAAAATAATTTCATATATTGTATTACAGAAGTAAATAGTAATGCACTGTTTCTCAATATTTTTAGAATTTCAATTCCTCAAAAAATAAAATTAAGAATTCGCGACTCATCTGCAAAAACTTGATCTCTTGTTGAAGCAAGCGCAGGTGGCCACACAAATGTTCTATTTACACAGAGACGATAAGTCTTATCAGGTAAGGATATCTACTGTTTTGTGTCACTGACAGGACAGCTTAAGAATGTGAACTTGCTGAGAGTGTGTGGAAGTTTGATTTTTTTCCGGGTTACAATCCTAGGATTGGTCTGCACCAAGCACTCGATCCCTCCACTCATCTCTGTCATCTGCCAGTCTCTTCATCTCCTGGTAGCTGCCACAGCGCACATCCCGGATCACCCGGTCCATGTAGCTATATCTAGGGTGGCCTCTATGGTTATTGCCCTCAATCATTCCCTCGACGATGGTAAGGAGCAGGCCTGGGTGACTGATGTTATGGCCTATCCAACTGGATCGTTGTTGGGCAACTCTATTTAGGAGCTGCCTTGTTTCTCCGACCACGCTTAATACCTCGTCGTTTCGGATGTAATCTGACCAATATACCCTGTCCATGCACCTGTAGCACCACATCTTAAAGGCAGCCAGGCGAGACATCTCAACGGCACCACATCTCAAATGCATCCAGAAGTTTGATTATGATGATATTACTTATGCTACCTACTACACACTATCACTAGTTATATGATATAATATAATAGATATTATTGATATCGAAGTCCCCATAGGAGTAAACAATTGACTGGGATTTCGGACAGTCATTTAAAAAAATTAAACGCTTCTCTCAGAATATGTATTATTTTTCTGTTGTACACTGGTTGCGAAAATAAGTGACTTATTTTCGCAATCCTCTCCCCATGATATTTTATCGCAACCCTCCAAGGAGTTGAGACCCACAATTTTAGAAGCAATAGAGTAATGTATCGTATGCAAATGTCATTTTATTGTATTACAAGAATAATATACGAGAGTTGTATTACTTGTATACTAATTTAATGCACACAATCAATCTATTTACTGGGACAAAATGACATAAATCATTCAATGTCTAGATGTAGATTGATATTTTTCTTAGTCTCAAACGTTTAGATTACCCAAATAAATAGAATTTTGATTTAGCCCCATCTTTTTCTTCTCCCTAGTGTCATGTCAGATCCGCCCAACGTTGACTATCACCTGAGAGTAGGCATCGTTGTCCCCGGCAGCCCGAAAAAGATCTCCAACGCTCCTTATACCAGTCCAATCACGTATATTGCGGAGCCAGGAGATTTGCCTTCTGCCAACACATCTTCGACCCTCTATTTTGCCTTGGATGATCAGGCGCAGTAATTTGCCACATCTCACCTTGTTTTATTTTTTGCTTTGATTCGTTCTTCATTATTTTCTTTCCTTGCCAGATCGGTATCAGGCTTTAATTGTTAACACTTATGATTCAACTGCTTATAAATTCCAGAAATAATTTTACTCAAACAGTTTATTTCCCTTGAATAAATGTTTTCCATAGTTCATTAGCTACTTAATATAAATAAGTATTTTTAATTAGTAAGATAACGTTTTATAAATCTGCCAAACGCAAGGCTGTAGAATATTGAACTTGGATATCGTATTGAAACGTCGATGTTCTTGTCATCGGAGATTTGAGTTGATCTATCAAAATCGTGCACTTGCTGTGAGGCAATATATTAAGTACAATAAATTAATACACTTGAAGGCGTCGTCTGCCCACCGGATGACTGACAAATATTCTCACCACTTAGTCAAGTATTTTTTTTAAACGTTGTCGATGTCTTTCCAATAATAATATTTTAAGCTTTATTAAACGTTCATTATTATTCGGAGAATTATTTTCAACAAATTACAGAAATATAAAATTCTTTGACGAATTTATTATGAAATATATAATTACGTCACCTCAAGACGTTTTAAATGACCACTTTGATATTATAGAGCAAGTTTCAAGTGGCAAGATAATGAATCAAAGATAAACTAAAAATACTAAAACTTATGTGAACTTAAGGCTGATGTGTTGAATAAGATAAAAAAATACATAACAAATAAACAGTGCAAATATGTGTGGAAGACGAAGATCAAGGAAAGCATGGATCGATTAACTGTTAATATTTTGAATGAACGAAATGTAGAAATAATAGGAATCGTAGGAATTGTATGAGTAAGTGTATGGATGTAGAAGAATGTGTCATGATAGGAAAATCAGGTGCTGTCTCTTTTCTGCCTGCCCCCGACAGGGATACAGCGTGATGATATGTATGTGTGTTTATTAAAAATGACTCAATATTGAAATAAAAAAAGTATGATTAAAGCACTAAGCAAGGGGAATAGGAACGCATATGGTATGATATAGGAAAAATATATTGAAAACATTTATTTGGAACGATTAAGTTGAATATTTTCCGTATTTTAGTAAGTAGTTGATTTTTTTTATGAATTTATTTTTTTCTTCGGAGCAATTTAAAAAAATATTTATAGCTCTAAATAATGTGATAAACTAATGAACATATTAATACAAGAACAAGCAAAATACATTAAGACATATTTTTGTGTATAATTTGCGGATTTTCCTTGTCGAATTTTGTCCATATTATTTTAATGTAATATATCTTTGTCTTCCAGACCCTTCTTATACGTGACAAAATAAATTATATGTGATGAAAAGCAAGCATTAAAATATAACTTACGATATATAAATATAAAGTGTTATGATGTAAACATAGCTGAATGTTTGATTGAATGAGGTTAGTTAGGATTGCTTCAGAATTTAGAAATGTCTATCCTGGTTATAACTCCAATTGTTGCGTAGTGCATATGCGCCATTGTAAAATTTCATTTGCTATTTGAGAAAATAATTGCATACCTTTGTTTATGGTACATTTGTCAAATAATATTGGGCCATATTTATGGTGAGTAATTTAACACTAAGATTCGTGATATTTTTAAGCTTCAGAAAAAAGAAAGAAAATAAACCCTCCGAAACATGATTTAAGAACATGCTTCGAATGCACGATTAACATTTCATGTAGTTGATTATTTTGGTGTGTCCGTAAATATGACCTTTTGTGAACCACTCGACAAATATTCGATACATGCAAATGGAGAAGCTGTATTAAAATTTGTTGAACTATAATGAAACACAGTGTCTGAGTTAGTGGAGGAAACGTGTCTGAGTTAGTAGAGGTAATCTAGGTTAAGAAAGTGGAGATGAAGATACACTTTTCTCAACCATTTCCGCCATGCTGTAGTAATAATATATTGCTAAAATTATAATATATGGTTTTGCTTTAAAAATCAAAGAAAGACTATCAAGGAAAATACTATTTTAATTTGATCATGTCACTAGAAGAGATAGTTTAGAGAAGTATTGAGCAAGAAAGTAGTCTCCAGCAATATGAATAGATCAAGTCAAAGAGATTATTAGTTCTACATAGAGTGCTACACTAATCGTGGTTCAGAACCGGAAGGAGTGGATGCTAATCATCTGTTTTGTTTTAGACCATCAAGGAACTACGACGTCAAGGAACTAGATCATCAAGGAACTACGACCATGAGCAACATTACTAAGAAAAATATTAATAAATGGAATCAAACGGATGGGTAAAGACAGAAAAATTGTTCGATATTTTTTCTTAATAATCTTTTGTGGTTCGTCTTTTGGCTAAATTATTATCAATAATATTAAATCAGACCAAAAAACCCCAAATGGAAGATTAACGTTTTATTAACCCTTCCCCTCCCTGTGATATGTAACTAGTACACATTGCTTCTAAAAACCTGTAATATCTCTATAAATATCATATAATAAATACTGTGTTCAGATTTTAGGTATTCCTCCGTAATACATTTACGCATTGAATGAAAAAATAATATTTATAATAATTAGCACTTATCGGCCACATCAGAGATATTTTGTGAAAATCGGAAACAAATTCATCAATACAATCAAACGTGTGCCGTGTGCGATTTGTCAAGCGTTCTAGGGTGTGATCGTGCAACAGAGACGACGCTCTACAAAACCGAAACTTGCCGATTATGGCCGACAGTCTCTTTCTTACGCCCGATGTGTATTACTTACGAGATGCAAGTTGCTTTGCAGAATCGAAACATTCCACATGATGCTGGATTACTCAACTCCAGAGGTTTTTTTTTTGAACGACTGTACAGTGTTTAACTTACCCAGAAGACTAAGATAGCTTAATATTTTGTGGACTGGATGTTGAGCCTAGATCTGAGAGTTCCATACAGGCGAACAATAAGCTGTAATAAATTTTTTGTCTTATTTTTCAAAGGTTTTGACTTACGAGTATACTTTGTGGAAGGTCATAATAGACACGGTTAATTTTTAATAAGTGGAATAACAAACACATTGATCGTTTAATATTGTAGTAAAAATCTAACGGTTAAAGTACGAATTTCGATTCGGAAAAGGCAGATATTTCGCAAGAATGCTGGTAATCATGATATTGGGAAGTAATCTGCAAGGTGAAATATAATGTACTTCGTTACGTGGAGAATGCTAGTTACACTTCTTGATTTCTGGACTGTAGTACGAGATTTCGTGCGCAGTTATTATTTCAGCGAGTAGCGCAAATGTAGAGGATAGTTTTTCAGTTTTGTTTTAAGTAGGGAAGGCTTTATACACGGTAAGTGGACAATATTGAATAAGTAAACGTACTATTCGAGATGTAACGGAAAATATCGAGTGTGTGTGGATATGATTTGAGTTGTTGGATATGACTTGAATGTTGAGATTATGATATGGTTGGAATTGTGTACACGTATGTGATAGCTTGGGATTGTGTACACATATGTGATAGCTTGGGATTATGTACATATATGTGATAGCTTGAAATTGTATACACATATGTGATAGCTTGGAATTGTGTACACATATGTGATAGCTTGGAATTGTGTACACATATGTGATAGCTTGGGATTGTGTACACATATGTGATAGCTTGGGATTGTGTACACATATGTGATAGCTTGGGATTGAAATGTGTCAAAGGATATGAATGTAGAATATGCATTTTTTATTTGAGTTTTAGCATTTAAGACAAATATTTGAGAGTTATGATTAAGAAATGGAACCACTTTGTCACCGTCCTTGCCTGTAAAATGAAGGGATTTTAACATTGTTACGTACTTTAATGATACGGTTCATCTTTCTATTAAAGCTGTAAAAATGTTGAATTATGTATTACATACAATAAAAAAATAATTTGATTATTCAATCATTAAAAATCATAATAAAAGGGTAATTAAAATAACGCCTTTTCAAGACCACTTAAACTCGACATTTGAGTCCATTCTTATTGACAGATTAAAAATATAACAAAAAAATTGGTATAGGGATTGAAATGGATGACCTATACATTTTTACATTAGGAACTTCCTCACATATGTTTATCTTCAGAAAAACTATATTTGGTAAGAAAAATGCATAAAATTTACCAAAGAGAGACGAACTACGAAGAAAACTTTGTAGATTTTCTAATGTATGAATGTTACACATTTGATATTGGGTTGAAAGTAGTGTTCATGTATGAAATTATAGATTTTGGTTTGATTTTCCAAAAAGGAAATTTTTAAGCGCTTTCTAAACCTGTATATGCCACCTATACTCGTATCTCTATTCTTTTTATCAATGTTTCTTCAGGTCTAAAGAGGTGTGATGCTTTGTCATTGGCAAATGGATTGCAGTAATTATGAAATTTCAATTGAAAATTTCTTATAAAAGTGAAGAATTAACTAAGAAAAAGAAAAAAAAGACATTATTTGATTATTTATTTATTTTCTAAATACAGGCTTAGTAGCCCAATTACTCGTACATTGAAAAATACAAAAAATTATAACATTTAAAAAAAAATTTACATAAAATAAAAAAATTATATAAAATTAAAATTTATGAAAACAAACATTCACACACATATGTTATATTCAAAGTCACTTAAATACGTTGATGAGTGCTTTCTAACGCGCTCAATCTTGAAGAAAATTTTCTTTTGCTTTTGGTAATGTAATATGAAATATGTCAATATCCGAAGCAGTCCCGTTCATACAATTAGGAACAGTGGTATTGTATTACATTCATTTAATGAAATATCTGCTGACAGAGGAAATCGTTGCTTTAAACTGTCTCTGGAGCTTTCTATACCTCCACTGTAGGGTTTGTTATTTTACGTCATTGCTCGGTCAAAATATTATAGATATTTGCTAAAATACTAAAGGCAGTGTAGGTAGTGTAAATAATTAGGTAATTTTTTTTTAATTGGTATTAAATCCCACATTTATAACTCATTTCAACATAGTTTATTTTGTACAGCATTGTTGCAACATAAAAATTTTCAGTGCTAACCAAACTGAATCCTTTTTTATGAAAAATGGATTTCAATTAGGCTTAAACATGGAATCCTCGCATCGTAAGATATGCGTATAATAAATTAGATAGTTATTTAATACAATACACTTAAAATATATGTCGTAACATAAAAATGTGTTTATTTCAAACATTTTAGCTTAATAGTATACCCGTCTATGTATACATTAAGTTATTTACTGTCTTTAAATAGGGGTTTACAATGAAATAAAAAACAAGTTTCAACAACAAAATTGAAAATCCGAACCACGAAGTGTGTTAAACGTCACGCGTGTAGATACCATGAAATTTTGTAACGTAATTGTAGGCATTTTAATCTATTTCAATCTCCTGTATACTCACTCGTATTTAATACTATACTGTAGATATACGAGTATTTAATCGCATAAGTTGATAACAACGCGTTTCCCAAATATAAAACTTTCAAATATATTACAATTTTACACCGTTGGTTTTAAATTATTAAGTTGTTTTACAGTCGCAGTTACTTCATAGATGTTGCCTAACTTTCACGAAGATCAATAAGGGATTGGATTTGCAGGTGAAAAAACTGTTTGAGGACTTTTTCAGTTAAGTGAGAGGTTGTTACTGAGAGGACTGCAGCAGCATTGCAGCTCCGTCCCTACTGGATAATAGGGTAGAGAAGATGAAGAAATATGATTTTTTAAGATAAGAAGTTATAGTGAAGAACTTTGAAATACATTCTAAACAATCAAAATGGTGTTTTAATAAAGATAATGTTCCACCGTAATAATTTATTTTAAACACTAAAAAAATGGCTTCTCGTAATATCGTAAAAACTTAAACCATAATATTTACCCCACATTAAATTATTTATTTAAATCAAAATATATTTTCTTATGTTGTATAATTAATAATAGTTTGATTTTATAAGAAATAAATAATACTGTATAACTGAAGTTTATTTGACTACCTTAAATCAAACATGATATCTTATAAATTAGTCAAATTCGAAATGATATAGTGGTACATTAGGAATATGAAAAGAGACTCCAAAACAGCTCATACCACTGTATCAGGATATCATAGAGCCTTCCATATTTCCCTTCATTTCCTGTCAACCCTTTTAGGTAGCGAGCAAAATACATATTTTGACCACCTTAAATTTCTTGGATAGGTGGAAACGAGAGTGGCAGAAGATGGATTCGAGAAATAAACACCTTATATTAGGTCCCCACATACGAAACCGGCGTTTTGCCGTACTGGCAACTTTGATCTCAAATATCTTCTCTTTGTTTAGGAATTTCAAATTCAAATTAATACAGCTATTTACTCAAGTATTTGTGTTTCGAAAATTATAATTCATTTGTTTTTTCCTCAATTGTTTTTTTTCTTTGCGTCACTCAGTTTACAAAATGGAAAACTTGAAATATCGCGTTATTTACGAGTACGAGTTCCACCGTGGCACCAGTGCTGCAGAAACGGCTCGAATGATTAATGATGTGTATGGCGACGGTGCCGCAAAAGAAAACACAGTGCGTTTTTGGTTCCAACGTTTTCGTTCTGGAAATTTCGACCTGCAGAACGAGCCCCGTGGAAAAAGTTGATAATGAAGAATTGAATGCCATTGTGGAAGCGGATCCATCGCAAACCACGTCCGAGTTAGCTGCAGGCTGCGGTGTTAGTGATAAAACTGTTTTAATCCACTTGAAGCAAATTGGGAAGGTGAAAAAGCTTGAAAGGTGGGTACCTCACGAATTGAGTGAAGCAAATCAACAAACGCGCGTTGACTGCTGCGTTGCATTACTCAACCGGCACAATAATGAAGGGATTTTGAATCGAATCATTACCTGTGATGAAAAGTGGATCCTGTATGATAATCGGAAGCGCTCATCGCAATGGCTGAACCCTGCCGAACCAGCCAAACCATGCCCCAAGCGAAAATTGACTCCAAAAAGTTACTTGTGAGCGTTTGGTGGACTAGTGCTGGTGTCGTTCACTACAGCTTTCTTAAATCTGGCCAGACGATTACGGCAGATGTCTATTGTCAGCAACTGCAAACCATGATGGAAAAGCTAGCTGCTAAACAACCGAGGCTGGTTAATCGCTCTAGGCCACTGCTGCTTCATGATAACGCTAGACCACACACTGCACAACAGACGGCTACCAAATTAGAAGAGCTTCAATTGAAATGTCTAAGACATCCACCGTACTCTCCGAACCTTGCCCCAACAGATTACTATTTTTTTCGAAATTTGGATAACTTCTTGCAAGGGAAAAAATTCAACTCCGATGGGGCAGTCCAAACCGACTTCAAAGATTTTATTGATTCCCGTCCGAATGGTTTTTTTAGTAAAGAGATCGATGAACTACCTATGAGATGGCAAAAGTGCATAGATAGCAATGGTACATACTTTGATTAAATAAATATATTATATTAAAAAAAAATCAACTTTATGTTCCTCCCAAACAAAACGCCAATTTCACATGTAAGGACCCAATATTAGTTCCTAAAACACAGCAATCTCGATTTAAATCTTATAGGAATATATAAGGCTTTATTAACCGAGTTTGATCGCTTGAATTTCGTTTTGAATACAGTATGCATAAGCGGGATGTAAAAAAATCATCCCTTTGTGAGTGTGGAGAAGTATAGACAACAAACATATATCATTACGCGTGCCATATTTACTCCTTTAAAGGGATACTTCACAAATTTATGAAGTACATCAAGTAACTACAAAGTCTATCTGTGACACTTTTACCCTACAATGAGGTGTATTGCCGTTTGATAACTCACTGGCCTTCTACGTGAAAGGTCACCTGTTCGAGCCCCGTGCTGTATTACACCCCTCTAATAACATAGGCATTTTTTCCGTCTAGTACTAGAGGATAAGGATACATACGATTTTTGTAATATCTATTATTTAAAAGCCGGTGTGTTTCGATCGTCCTACTTCGGTGCTTAATCGGATTCAATGCAGCGGTGTAGCCGGTGATTCAGTGTGCAACGACTAACTCATTTAAAAAAAACTCCACGGCACCGCTTTGCTTTTCACCCTGAATTAATGTTGGAATAGCGACAGGATCGTTATCTAGGAGGCTCAGCAATGACGACGATATGAAATAATAAGAAATAAGTCCAATGATGATGATTATTAATTCTTTGGTACCATTCAGTGACAGTGAGCCAACCCAAAGACGCCTCGTTGACTTTTCGTACAAAGGAACGTTTTTAATTTTTTTTAACTATCCTCAATGTGTTGCTTCATATGCAAAGTATTCCTTTGAACAGGTTCAGCAACAAATACAGCTTTTATGGAATAAATTGAATTAATATCACTGTTTGACTCAATTACTTGGTGCGTCGCTGATACGGCGGATCTTAGAAGTTCAGGCAGGACATTATAAATGCAGAGTTTAGAGATTTAGTCAAGCGCCATTACCAAATCCAATACATAAAGCTGGGATAATTTCGTATTCATTAAACGATATTTTATCTCATCTTCTCTTATTTTATACATGGCCAAAATCATAGGTATCCCGATATACCACACAGCCATACACCTCATTTCGTAAATAATTTACGAAACGTAAAAAAGATAAATGACAGAAATAAAAAGTGTAGACCCGAATATACATTTATTTCATAAAAATATAGATATAAAAAAATCAGCACAAGAGCCAAGATGGTATATTAAATAAAAGTTTCAAAATTTTCAGCTACATTATCTATGAATTACGCCATATATTGAAACTGAACTTGAGAGTTTATTAATCCTCTTCAGCAGTCTGTTTCTTTGCCGTCCAGAAATTCAGACCACGCAGCCAGGCGGATAAATGGCACAGAGGAAGCCTTGACATTATGTAACGCCGTGCATGGCGATGTCTTCACTTTCAATACTGCCGAGTCGGTAAAGTTCAGGTCAACTGTTGAAAGTCAACTCGAAGCAGTTTCTTGACACGGTGCTGTGGCCTGGGCACAGGAACGGCGCTAAGAATGGCGCCTCTTGGTAAAAAAATAACGTATTATACGAGTACATTGCTTCAACAGATCAGGCAGTTTAAAATTTGAAGAACTGAATTGATTATATTTTATATTTTTGTGTTCACCACAGGTTTATTCTTGGGTTTATAACCGGTTTCGAAGACCACCGTCTTCATCGTCAGGTGAAGATAAACTAAATTGCTAAAAATATATTTCCTATAGAAGTGTAAATACTCGTAATATAAGTGATACGAGGTGAATATGAACTGATGACTGACATGTTGAATAAGATGAAAAAGAGCACTCTGAAATAGTTTGGGCATCTAGAACGAACTAATAAAGAAAAACTAATAAAACAAATATATGGTTCAAACGTGAGTGGAATGCGGGGTAGAGAAAAGTGATATTTTGAAAGAAGAAAAGGTAAGAAGAAAGATAAATCGTAGGAGCTGTATAAGAAAGTGTATAGAGGTAGAATAGTCGAAATATGTGTAGATAAACCTTTTCACACCTTTTATTCAGCTCTTCACTGAAGTACAATTGAATTTAATGTATTTATTGAAAAAAAAATCATAATGTTATAATTCAATGTGTGATAGGTAGTCTTAAGGTAAAACTGTCAATCTTTTTATTGTATTGAATTAACCATTGTGACGTGTTTTTTTTTTTGAAAATATATTTTCAAGACATTTTATTTAGAATTGAGGTGCATGGCCGCACGGTAACACACTGGACTTCCGTGCGGAAGGTCGTCGGTTCGAACCCCGCGCTGTGTTACTCCCCTCGAATGACACAGGCACTATTTCCGCCTAGTGTTCGAGGGTATAAGGATACCTATGACTTCGGTCATCCATATTCTTAAAAAAAAAATTTCCTTCAGCAAATATAAACTCAACTGAGATATTTATTGAAATTTAATGCGTTATAAACATTCTTTAAATCAGGACTGGCCAACTCACGACCCGTGGGCTACATTCGGCTCGCAGTCATCTATGATGAATTATGTTTAAAACAAATATTTTATTATCAACAAATACACTTGCGAATTAATTAATGACTTAGAATTCTAAGTCATTATATTGCCATACAAATACATTTTGTTGTTCGTTTAATATATGTTTTTTCTTCATATCTAGTTGTAGTATCGATTTTTTTAGATTTACACTGATTGAACGAACACTTTCTGAATACCTCTGCATCCAAAACAGTCATAAAAAATAATAAGTAAGAATTTCGTTGTAAAGCCAGATACGGAGAAAAATATTGTAATAAATTTTTAATTATTCTTATCATATTTATTTGCGGCTCTTGGAAAATTTTAAGTCATCAATGCAACCCGTGGGTCAATTTAGGTTGGCCAGGTCTGCTTTAAATAATGTTAATGTTACCCCTTGGATTGGTTGCCATTGTGTATTGCAAATATTGCACTTAAATATATGTCGGCTCTGCACAAGGATTGCGACAGACTACATAGGCCGCTAAGTCTATCACGAAATTAAGGCAGTCTAGTTTATTAGCATACCCAAGCAAAGAGATAAGACCACAGAGAGCAGAGCTCAGGGTGACTGAAGAGAAGAGACAGGTGATTACGCCCAATTTATGAGGATTTTTTCAGGTCTTAAAATAACTGCTGAGTGAATCTAACAATTTTACGAGGATAGATAAAATAAAAATTATATTCTACTTATGACCTTTGACTGACTTGAGTTTTATTAGTAAGTTTTCTTTGTATTCAGCAAAGTGATTTTTTAACCTTCAATATTTCATCTCTAACAAAATACATAGTGTTTCAGTAGATTTAATAGTCACTAGAGATTTATTGATGATTTCAGTAAATAACTCCATATATTACCTGAGCATTGAAATAATAATGATGATTAATGAGCGAGGTGAAAGAAGAATAAATACGATAGAAGTTTTATTTATTTCTTTTCATTTGATAAAAGTTTAACCCGATTACGTCAAATAATAAGATTCTTTTTTAATTACGAATATAACACATAATGACAACAATATTACAAAATTTATTAAGGAGTTCAATACTCAATTTTTCCACCGGAATAAGAAAAACATCTATATCGGAAAATTCATTCAACAAAGTCATTCCGTGTTCGAGTGCTGATGCTTTTAACAGATCGGTTTATGGATATGATACCGAAAACAATCTTAATTCACAATGGTGTAAATGATGTCCGTACATCAAACAAATTTTGCCAATCAACAAAGGATAACTATTATTTCCTGCTAGCAATTTGTATATGAATAAACAGGTGCGTAGATTTCGTCTACCGTTTAAGGAATATTATCCAAGTATACCCATTAAAAAGTATGGAATAGATAGAAATGGGTAAAATCTATATTCTTTGCAATAACGGTGTCACAGAAATTCATTTTGGATTCACTCAACTATTAGGGAATTTCGGATTCCTCTCGGGTTCTATGTGATCGAACCGCAGTCTAATGTACTGCAAATAAGTTAATTATTAAGATATTACTGCCTAACTATTTCAATGTTGTTTCAACTATTTCATTTCAATGTATTACTGCCTAACTATTTCAATGTTGTTTCAACTATTTCATTTCCCATTTGTCATTTTGTAAAATTTGGACTCCTTTGAGGCTTTTCTTTTTTTCGTTCTTGCTGACAGTTAACCTGAGGTGGTAAATGTGGGTTTACTTTTTATTTTGTTTTCCGCCATACGTTTTTGTTTTTTTATTTATTCTTTAATCTAGATATGCGGGGGTGTGAGATGAAAGCCCCCCGATACCCTTGCGGTCGGACTCGTCCTACATTTGTGGGGTGTATCTCAGCCGGGGGAATGTTTGTGGGATGAGCCCGGACCTTTAAATGTCTTCTCTCTTGAATGTTTTTTTTTTATCATCTATTTATTTTCTGTGTTTTTTTTTATCTTCTTGTTCTACGTGTTCAAGGGTGTGGGCTGAAAAACATCTGGTGTCCCCGTGGCTGGGCTCGCCCTATATTGGTGGGGTGTATCTTGGCCGAGGGGATGTTATTAGATGAGCCCAGACCTTTTGATAGCTTCTGTTTTTTAATGTATTCTCTTTTTAATATGTTCTTGAAATGTGTCTAAATGTATTATGTACATACTATGTTGCTATAAATAAACCTTTATTTATCTATTTATATTTCATAACAGGATCACCATCAAATGCATTAGAGAGTTTTATCACAAAAATGTAATTTTATTGAGAAAGCGTTCCATTACAATGTTTGTTACGGAAATAAATTATCTGATAGATATAACTGTCATTAATAGAACAGAGAAAATAATCTCGATATGGTTTGGTCACATTGAGATAAAATGTTAGGAAAGATTCAACATTGGTTACATTGAGATAATATGTTAGGAAAGATTAAAAAAACAAACATATTTGTTTAAGAATCATAACGAGGAAGGGATAGACTGAGAAAAGAATGGAAGTAGAAAGTTTAACTAATAGAAAGACGTACGAGAAACATAAGAGGATGCATGACAAGATATGTGGATGAGGCGAGAGCTGTGTGCCTGAATAGAAAGATGTGGAGATCTGTTTTCTCTGCCAAACCCAAAAGAGACATGGCTTGATGGAATATATGTATGTATTTGCGTATTACCTGAATTAAAGTTTTTTTTCAAAGTCGACTTCTTTGCAGTTCGGGAGCAGAATAGAGATAAACCTTTTAAATTTACTTCGCACTTATCTGTGTTATTAAATTTTCAAGACCTGAAACAATAAATATATTTATATAGAGAAGAACCGTTAATTCTTAACTCTTCGCTAGATTTTTTTATAAACTTGAAATAATTATATAAACGTTTTTTTTATTTCTTTATAAACTTCAGTTGGTTGATCAATGTTTGAAAATAAATAATGACCATTGAATTCAACCTCCAGAAAAAACCTCATAAAAAATAAGGACATATTAAATGGACTAGTCCTTTTTTTAATAACTTCTTAAGTTCTATTGGGTATAGGTTTGAAACCCCCAGGTGGAAGTAAAACGTCTTACCAACTAGGCCACGGAGGTCGTCGTCCACTGAGATATTACATAGTGAAAGGAAGTGTTTATTTTCTAGCTTAATCTAGAAAACGCTCTATTTCGTAAGAGAAATAGCGACGAACAGGTGTGAGATGGTGTCATCCGCAAAGGCTTTTGTCATTAGTGTTTTGAAGGTCTGAGGTCACCAATTAAGCGTTTCAAAATGTGTCATTAACATAATGTCAACGCTGGAAGTCACAAAGAGCCAGTGAAGTGGAATGCTATTTCGGATTATGTATATCTTGACTTCCGTCTAACATTTTGACAAGTGCCCTATAAACACAGATCACCTGTAATTTTTGACATTTCGCCTCGAGTTGTATTGTAAAATTAAGTGTGATTATCAAAAATAATTAGCATATTAATTATATATTTGTGATAGAACGAATATAAAAAAAGCTTTCTCTTAAAATCGAAATATTAATAGACATTCTATAGAAAATAAGCCGTGTTATGCAATTCATCGATTAAAATGAGGTGCATGGCCGCGCGGTAACGCACTGGACTTCCGTCCGGAAAGTCGTCGGTTCGAACCCCGCGCTGTGCTACTCCCCTCGAACAATACAGCCACTTTTCCGCCTAGTGTTCGAGGGTATAAATATATCTATGATTTCGGTCATATCTGTTCTTTAAAAAAAAAATAATATATGGAATAACCTGTGGATGATTTATTTAATTCAGAAATGTATTTCTTTTAAGAAAATTTTAAAACAAATAACAACGTACAATAATTCAAATAGATAAACGCGGGCGTTGATTAGATTCGCTGTTTCGGAAGTGGGTAAACTACCCAAAGTTCAAAATTGTTTTTAATTTAACTGAAAAAATAAGGTAATTAAACAAAAAAAAACACAATTTTAAAGAGTTGGATGGTTTTATGTATAATAAAGAAAAATAGAATACTTAATCATATGTCCTTACTTTTCAGTAAAATAATTCATGTACTGTTAACTTCATAAATAACTGAATCAATTGTTAACTTTTAACTTGTTCCATGTATCGTTAAAACTTTCATTGAAAGCAGAGTTAAAATTAGAGGTTATTTTAATGACCGACCATTTTATTACATGAACATTTTTTTTTGTAATAAAATAATGAGATAAGTCGAAAGACCCTCTTCTTGTTTTGTAGAGATTCCTGCCTAGTAAACTTGTTTTGTAAAGATTCTAAATAAATAAAATAAATAAATATAGGTTTATTGATAGCAGCATAGTATGTTCAAAATATATTTAAATAACACTTCTAAAACACATAAATTGCAGATAATACATTAAATACAGAAGCTATCAAAAGGTCTGGGCTCATCTAATAACACCCCCTGGGCCAAGATACACCCCACCAATATAGGGCGAGCCCCGCCACGGGGACACCAGATGTTTTTCAGCCCACACCCTTGAACACGTAGAAGAAGAATATAAAAAAACACAGAAAATAAATAGATAACAAAAAAAAAAAAAATTCAAGAGAGAAGACACTAAAAGGTCTGAGCTCATCCCACAAACATTCCCCCGGCCGAGATACACCCCACCAATGTAGGGCAAGCACGACCGCAAGGGCATCAGGGGGCTTCCATCCCACACCCCCGCATATCTAGATTAAATAATAAATAGAAAAAAAAAATAAAAGGAGAGTCTATTATTTGAACATTACGAAGAAATAGCTGAACAAATTACAGCGTCTCAGAATGTTTGAGATTTATTTTCGACCTGAAAAAATACGAGCATATCACTTCATACCAGAAGGAGGCTGAACCTGTTGAACATGAGAAGTAAAGAATTTGTTTTGATTTTTATTCTTATGATTGTGTGCAGTATATTGTGGGATGAATATTTTTGGTCTTTCTGGAGCGATAATGTGTGAGGAGTTGAGTTTCGCAAGATGTTTCCAGTTGTAGTTAAGTGTCACTGTTTGTCAGGTTGATGAGAGCGTGCAACGGGGTTTTTTGTGTTATAAAAAATCGGAAAGAAGTATCGATTTATTTTTTCATGCTAAATATCCTCAGTGAGATACAGGCAAAAGCCTAGTTCACTGGGGATACGACAAATAAAAGGCAACAAACCCAGATCCATTAAAATTATATGTCCAAATCAAATTACCTGTTGTTTTTTCTCAAATTGTGTATATTTCTTGTCATGTGTAATAGTAAAAAAAAAAAAAAAAATGAAGGTAAAATGCACATATTGTTATTATTATTATATAATCTACTTAACTGCCCTACGCCCCCTCTTATCTTTCTGAGAATATTCAGCGTCTTTTCGATCATGGCTTTCCCAGTTAAACGCTCTTAAGTTTATGTCATCCTTTTCAGCCCATGCAGTGAGACTCTGGAACCAGTTACCAACAAATATTAGACTCGTTTGCATGTTTTAAAAAGTGATTGAAAAAAACTCCTAATTTCAAGTCAGTAATATAACGTGTTCCTTCCCGACTATCTATTCCTCTCCACCATCCCTTTCTTTTTTCCTTTGATAGATGATATCTTACTTGAATTCCTACTATAAACATATGGTTCATGAACCTTTTACAGATGAATAATGATTTGAATATTTTTGCGACTATGTAATTTCGTTTATTTAATATTCTTTAAGAATGAAGTGTTAAATAAATAAACAAGTTGCTCTTTAAATAACAAAAATGTGTTATTTTATTATTATGTAAAAATAATTTGATCTGATCTTTTGACAATACATAATTTATAACATAAATTTTTCCTGCCAAGTTGGTCAAAATGAAGGAGGCATAACTGGTTACGTAATAGTTACAAAAATATAAAAACAGATTACTTTCAAACCCGTATCAAAATTTTCATTTCTTAGCCAACATTATTGTTTCATTAGTTTGAGTACTACGACTCATATTTAAATGATGTTTTATACTCTTTTTCAGTTTCCAATAGGAAATAACGATAAATATTGAAATAAAAAAATGTGGCACAATTTGTTTTCGCAAAAGAAATAAATATTTAAAAAATACTAAATGTGAGTTGAGAAGTTGGAAATTAATAAATTAACTCGTTATATAACAAGTTCAGAGTTCATGAAAAAGATTTCTTTTCTTGTAAATCCTGTTCTCGATCAGTGGCTCTAAATCTTTTATTAACCACAAAAATTTTGAAAAATTTCTTACGTTCGCTATTTTTACCCGTTTTAAAGGGTAAAAACTATCATATGTATTTATTGTTCCCACATTGATTCCTCTAATGTGCAAACAATTAAATAGGTAAATGTGAACTATTATGTTGTACGTAGGACTACGCTCTTTTTATGGAGTTTTCCATTACCTTTCTTGTGATGTCAATTTTCGCTCAAATATTAGCTTTCTATAAATTCTGTGGTTTATTGACGTACATTTGTGCCTTTAAGAAACCCCCACAAGAAGAATTCTGGTGAACGAAATAGCCATCTTACTTCGCCGTTTTTCAACATCAGTTTTTCTAGCTTTGTGAGCTGTTGCGCCATCCTGTTGGAACCAGATGTTGTTGGAACCTTCTTAAATTAGTTGTGGCATTAAAATAATCTTAAGCATTGCCCTATATCATTCCCCATTGACTGTTTGAGTCACACCATCATCATTCACGAAGAATTAAGATCCGTAGATCTTTGCGCCCATAATGTCACACCAAATAGTTACTCGAGCGCAGTGCAGTGGTTTTCTACCTGCAACCGTTACTGTTCAAACTTGTTCACTAAGACATACATTGTCGATGCTGATAGGGCAGTTTTAACGCCATAAAATCTACTATATCGTCTTTGCGTATTGACAAAAGATCGATTATTTTACAGAAACAAGATAATGACTAGGGTGCCTTATTCAATCGTATACGGTTTCTTGACTTAAATTGATATATGTTATCTGAAAAATAAAAAAATTAAATTGGAAAATATTCAAAAACAAAAAAAAACCCTCTTTTTAAAATAAAAGGGTTTTTGCCACACTTGTATTTAGTTTTTTTGGGAATTCAGTATTAGGAAATTAGGGTCTATCCAGTTTTTAACTAGGCCTCATTTTTGGACCTCATTTTTCTCGACCTACCTCTTCTACGTACACCATGCACCTCTGACTTGTATATTCACGTATTCTAGTGATTCTATCGTCATGAATTCTCTCCACATGTCGAAACGACATTAAAACTTATTTCTTTATCATTTTTAAAATAATAATTTAATTCATGCTCTCATTTCTGATGCCTTATATCGTCTTTTAGCTAACAACACCGCGGAAGTCATTTTTGTTCATTTTACAGGAGGACGAAAAAACTGATTATTTTATTGAATAAAAGAGGAAATGGACTGCAGTTTTAATAGGTGCTACATTTATGGATAAACAGTTCATTTCAATACATTTAAAGGCATATTTTAGTTGAGCTTCATGCTTCATTTCGACTTGAGCTGTGTTTACTAAAAATAAAATAGACTTAAGCTGTGTTACCTGTAGGATGATGCTAAGGGGTGGTGCAATAAAAAAATAATAAAATTCCAACATTATTTTTATTTTCTATCAAGTTTCTGTTTCCAACAACGGGTATCTGCTTACACCAATTAGAAAAGTACCTGCATACATACATAATATGTTAAGTAAAAGTGTAACTCTTACAAACTAGGTATAGAAACTACGTGTACAATCACATCGAGATCAATTGATTAGTCATTTTATATAATGGTAATGGGAGGTAAAGAACTTTTTCACGAAATAACATTATCGAGAGTAGGTTACTTCATTTTAAAAACAGAAGAATCAATTCAAATATTATTTAAATGACTTAGTAAAATTATATCTTGCCCACTCTACTCACTAGTTAAAAATTAGCTCAATCGGTTCACTCGCGTTTTTCAGTCCTTTCTTTAAGTTAAACAAATTTAAAACTCGAAAGAATAGTTGATTTTTTCTTAAATTTAAATTATTACATAATATTTATTTAGTACGTGGTAATTTATCATAGAAAGAATGACATCTAGATGGCAATACGCCTTTTAAATCTTGTAAGTCTCTATATTTTCGGTCTGAAATGGGTAATCGAGATGTGTACAATTTCGGAAGTTGGCTTATTGGCTTTATACTGTGAATTGGTATGGGACGTTGCGGTAAAGGCTGTAATTCACCATCGAAATAAGTTTATACCATATTGTGCCATTAGGTCTGTACTTCAACATGCATAAATCTGTAACCACAGGGTCACCGGCCTTCTTACCGGGACGAATAGATTTATAGACCAAATCTTTCGAAAAATCGGTGAAGAAAGAGTATTCCAAAAGTTGAGATTCATAAGGCATAGGACCTTTCCTGGCCGTCTTGGTTATAGACGAATATTGGTCCGGTAAATAAATTTATTTACCTTTCAGTTAACATTCATTGGCGCTGTGCACAGAATCGCATTCCATATGGGTGTGACCTTTCTCTAGGTACTTTTGAGTAATAACTACATTTTTTTCTATTGAGAAGCGCAAAACAGCATTGCAAGTGGAATTGCGATTCTGAGCACAGCATTCATCAGCAAATAATATAAAAGGCAATTTTTTTTATCTTAAAGCTTATCTAAATGATCAAGTAAGCAAGATGCAAATACTGAGGCTTCAAGCGTGCTGTTGGATTCATCAAACCAATAGCACAACACTTCTTTGTTTGCCAAGTTGTACAATGTGAAATTGTGGACACTAGCTTGAAGATCGACTGTGTGAACACATAACATATTTCTGCTTGTGCATATGATTTATTAGTGTATTTTTTTTCCTGGCTTGATCTTTTTTTGTTATGTGTTGCACGTACTCTTCGTCAGTAATGTTTCCAGTTTTATGGCTACAACATACTCTTTGGTCTCGAACTCACACGTCTCTTTGTATTTATTATACAAGACAGTCATGTTTTGGAAAATTGCATCCAAATATTCCCTCGACGTACTTGTGCGGCAGTAATGCGATGGCGTCTTTGGAAGACCCGCTAAGAAGTTCTCTAAATATTCTTGAGAATCACTTTACTTCGGTGCTCTTCGTCCTTTCTGAGAAGTTGTAGAATCTGGAGGCATGACACAATTAGTTTTTCCCTACCAGTATCTAATGAACCACTCCTTGTAGCCAAATGTAGCCAAGAACATTTTTTACGTACTTGGTAACGTTGTTTATCGATAGTGAGAAAATATGTACGTCTTTCTGTTTTTTTCGATTTTTTGTTATCTTCTTTTCAATTTTCAAAACATGAGAGCAGATAAATGCTCTCCATTGGTCCCTATTCATATTATTCCAGAATGTAAATAAATGTTTTCGTGACTTTTCACTTATTATTCCATGTGTTCTGAGTTTTGGTTTATTGCAAAACGAATAATTGCATGGTGGTTCCATAGACCGAGCACACTTAAAACACGTCTTGTATCACTTTAAATTTGTCATCTTGACTTGCCTTTCTGTCTCATCTGTATCCTAAAGAACTCTCACCTTTCATCCTTAGCTCTTTATTAAGTTTTCGTTGCCATTTATTTGGATTCTTTGTAGCCTTATTTTGGCGTTGTTTATTTTCCACCACATCCCCGTAATAGGGGACATCACTGAGAACACGAATTTTTATGGAGCAAAAAGTTGCAAGTCGAACACAATATTATGACGGAATGAAGACTTGAGCGGTGTTGTCGAGGAAACGGACTTGCGCGGTTATACATTTTTTTAAATTACGGCCTTTTAAAAACTAAAATTTATAGAATCTCGTTGATGGTTCGACGCGCGCTAAAAAGATCTATCCAATTACATTCAAATGTGAAAACCGTTAATTTTCGACTTGCAAGGTGTTGTTAGCTAAGCGACGATATTCTGCTTACTTTCATACAATGACGCTCTACATATCCTTCTAGTGAATGCATCACCATAGTATTAATTCTACTTTTATTCTTCTCCTGCCAAGTCAAAACTTAACTACTATATTTTTAATATTTATGTAATTTAGCGACCCACATAGATTATTAATAATGAAATAAGACGATAAATAAAAGAGCTGAAAAAACTGTGTCATGAAATAATATATATAATTTTGGAGCTTTCCATTTCTCTCTTTTAAATATTTATTTAATTAAATGTATGCTTGTAAATCGTTCCATAAATATATTTAAATATTATACCAATTTCTCGTTTCATATTGGCGTCTCACATCGCTATGAATTTTTGTCTAAATTATATCACAAATGCCAAGCAAACGGGTAGTTATTGCATAATATACATTTTTCTTCTTTAATCAATTTCAACTCTATAGGATGTCTGGTTTTATTAAGTTTTGTTAGTTAAATTATTGTCCTTAATAATATTAGAGACAGTATATTCTAAGAAATCGTGGATTGATTAAAGACTCTGAGAAGAAGTAATTCGTTAAGTGATAACGATGTTAGATATCTAAGTGTTCTCATTTTGAGGAATGGAAGATGTGAAGCAGAGATTCGAAGGCAAATTGTAGTGGCAGTTATGAAAAGTCTGACGAAGACATGGATTAACCAGTCCATACCTAGAAGAACCAACATCCGTCTAATCGAATATCTTGTATTCTCTATAACATTGTGAGGAATGGAAACTTGAAAGAGAAATATTGAAACATGATAGATGTCTTCGAGAAGTGGCGCTGGAGGCGGATGCTACGTATATCATGGACCATAAGGCACACCAATGCCTCTATAATTAAAAAAAATTGAGATTACGACATGTTTGAAAAGAATTCTTACAAATTTTGGCATGTTGCCAGTAAGAATTATAAATAGAGAAGCTTCTAATCATGGAGACAGTTGAGGGAAAACGAGCCATTGATTGGAATTCTATAAGATCCAATGAAGAAGTAAACAAGTTCCTCTTGAAATGCTGCATTCAACATGATCTCAGATCGAAAATAATCGAAACAGTGATGCACCAAGTTCCAGACATGGCAGAGGACAACATAAGCTCAGCGTTGAGCACGCGATGAAGAAGAAGAAGATTCTAAGTGAAAAGGTCAGATAATGTTTATAAAAATGCTTTCGGACCAGCAATGTTATGTGGTACCGAGGCTATTAGCATTGATAGCCTCCGTGATCTAGTTGGTAAGCGTCTATCTACCAATACATGATAGATGTCTTCGAGAAGTGGCGCTGGAGGATGTGGTTTCGATTGCCATTAGAAACCTGATTTAAAAAAGAGGATTATAGTTTGGTTTTTATTTCAAGTTCTCAACTTTTTTCGCCGGAAAGCACATGAAATTTAAAAAATGCCAGAAAAGTTATGGTAAGGGTTAGCCTTCATTCTCAAATGATGAGAAGCTCGTTACTTGATCAAGTCATCAAATAAATTAAATAGCGGTAGAGAAAAATGGGAACAGGGCATCTTTCAGATAAAAAATAAATAAGAGGCAACTAATAAAAAGATTTACAAAAACAGTTGTGTACCGGAGAATGTTACGCATATGGTCAACAACACAAGGGTTCTTCAAAGAGCCAAAGTTGATAGAGAGCTGCTGATTTATATTAAAATCTGAAAGGTGTCCTACTTGGGTTATGTACTCAGAGGAGCAAAGTACAAATTACTGCACCTGATCATCCAAGGCAAAATAGAAGGCCCAAGGGTGTTGGCAGGAGGCAAATCTCCTGGATCCGTAATACACGTGATTGGACTGGCATAAGGGGCGTTGGAGATCTTTTTCGGGCTGCCGGAGGCAAAGATGTCTACTCTCAGGTGATATTCAACGTTGAGGGGACCTGAAATGACACTAAGAAGAAGAAAATTGTTGTGGAGATATCGAAAGAAAAAAAAAACCTTCTTAAGCATAATCACAATAGAACTGATACTTAATCTTTAACAACTTGAGGGGAAATTATCGAGCTTCCGTTATTGAAAGTCTTTCCCAGTGTATGACAGTTGGTGCATGAATTCCAAGTGGTCAACAGTTTATTTCAGTTCAATTCACCGCCAGAGCTCTAATCGATGTTCCCATCCTGTCATTATGGAATTTTTAGGTGTTCAAGAGAATTCGTATAAAATATCTTAAGAGAGTTATCTAGTTTATATCTTAGAAACATACTAATGTTTTATTAAAAAAAATCACAAAGCCAATGTAATTTTAGTCGACTGAATTGGACGAATCTCTAACTAGCAAAATCAAATATTAGCCCCTAACTAGCAAAATTAAATATATAATTAAATGTGGAAGTAATTAACTAAGCTTAAAATGTGCCGTAAAATTAAATCGAATTGAAATATTATAAAATATGGATACAATTCAAAATGCACCACTGTCTTGTGTTATCTATATTTTTTTTGTACTTAAAGTTAAATTTCGTAAAAAATGTTGTTGCTTCGTTGAATAAGGCAGTCACGCAGTTTTATCACAATATTAAAAGGTTGGAGCGTGTGAGGTTTGAATACTAATTAAATTTGACGGTTGAAATAATATAAGTATTTAGTATTTAAGACTAAGAGGAGTTGATGCCATTTGCTATAGTTCGGAAAATCTAGGATGAGTCGTATGACAGCTCACAAATTTGCCCCAATAAAACCTTGTAACGATGTTCAGTAATTTTAATTATTTTATCAACTTTAATATAAGCCTCGATTCTAATAAATAGCAAGTTATTTAGGTAAATACATTACATAAAACTAACAATAATGACAAATGAATACATCTTCTCACAAATTAGCAAAAATGTGGCAGTTTGTTAAAATCAAATTATGTTTGGTGACGTTTATCAAAAGTCACTACGTTAATCTGCATTGGCTAGGGATGGGGTATTCGATAGTTGGATTTTCATTTTTTTTATACCTAAAATTAAATGTTTGTAATTAGTATACATTCATAGTGGATCCTGACCTATTTAAAGATAGATACAAATCATACAATACATTAGAAAGTCAGTATAATGAAAATTAGGAATTAAAACGCCAGTTTAGTGAGAAAAAAAATGCGATTTATAAAAAAACTATTCGATTTGTAAAAAAAAAACGATTTTACCCCATCCCTTTGTGACATGACGTTTTAAACGTCGCACGGTTCAACCTAGAGTTTCTGAAGTATAGTTCAATATATCTATGGAGTTGTTGTGTGTTAGTTTAAAATATTTTTCGGAGTTGATGCCGTTTGCTAGTTCAATATATTTTTGAAGTTGTTGTCGTTTGCCAGTTTTAAATGTTGATACCATTTGATTGTTTTACATATTCTTGGAGTTGTTGCCGTTTGTTTGTTTAAAATGTTTTCGAGAGTTGATACCGTTTGCTTGTTTTATATATTCTTGGAGTTGTTGCAGTTTGTCGGTTTAAATGTTTTTCGGAGTTTTTACCGAAAGTTTGTCATTCTCTTGGATTATTCAGATTTTATTACTAATGATCATCAAAACGAAATTGTCCTAATTATATTTTATCACATGCAGACATGTTGACTGTAATTAGATAGGTTCTAAGAAAGTAGCCAATTGTAGTAAGACTGTCAAATTTATTTTCAACAATAAAAGTGTTACCAACTCACTAAAAACAATAGAAAAAATCATATTTTTCCCATAAAAGTACTAACATATTTGGGCGCAACGAATAATCTTAAGACTATTTAGCAAGAAATAGTTGAAAGCTTACTTATAGTATAGGAAATATTTTTTTGAAATGCATTCTGATTCTGGACTATGCAGACGTCTGTTATTTGAATGTTACAGAGGAACAGCTGGATAAATTGCAGCGTCTTCAAAATGTTTGCTTAAGATTTATTTTCAACCTACAAAAGTACGATCATATAACTTCATTCCAGAAGGCATTGAACTGGTTGGATGTTAGAAATAGACGCCAAATTCACATACTGTCTCTATTATATAATATCCTTAACTGTCCCGCCGCCTCCTCTTATCTCACCGAAAAATTTCAGCGTTTTTTCAATCATGGATTAGCGCTACGCTCAAACAGAGATTGTTTACTGGCCTTTCCAGTTCACCGCTCCTCTTGTTTTACGTCGTCCTTTATTATCCATGCAGTGAGACTCTGGAATCAGTTACAAATCAATATAAGATTCACTCCGTCCTTGGCATGCTTTAAGAAGCGACTGAAAAAACTCTTAATTTCTAGTCAGTAAAATAACGTGTTACATTCCGGTTTTTTTTTTTGCTTTCCTCTCCACCATCCCTTCCTTTTCTTTTGATTGATGATATCTCACTTTATGTGAAAAAGAATGTTCGGGGATTGTCCGCCTTTGTGCGGTTCGTGGGCATATGCTCACATATGTGTTTATGGATTTTGTGGGGATGGATAGTCATTTGAATGATTTATGCAACCATTTAACTTGCTTCATTTACTTTTTGTCTGGCTGGAAGATATTCCTGGCTGGAAGATTTTCGCCTGGCAATAAGCCCGCCAGATTGTATTTGCTATAAAAGTGTTAAATAATTAAATAAATACTATAAATAAATACTATAAATAAATACTATAAATAAATACTATAAATATAATATAAATACTATAAATAAATAGTATAAATAAATACAATAAAAAATAAATACTATAAATATAATATAAATATAAATAAATACTGTATTGACATGAACATATTTTAGTCGTATGCATTCTCCGACTAGTTTTATTCAAGGATTTTTATTGTCTGAATTTATGATTGTAATGATCTAGTGGTAGCGAAATACAACTCTTTAGTACGTCCTTGGGGTAACACATGTCTTCGAATAGAGCTATATATAATAATTTCTCGGTTTATCTTTTTTTACATCCATAACGGGACATCCTATATTTGTATTAATTTGAATCACAATAGTGACACATAAAAAACTCGATGAACAGTTGTAATTGTTGACATTTCCATAAATTGAAGGAATGTGAAAAGTGGCCATCACCAGGTGCTGAGATGGGCGCCCGACAAGTTCACGATGACATCAACATTATTTATAAATAAATAAATAAATTCATATAATGTCCTCTCAGGCTGTTGAACACGGAATTTGACAAGATTCATCTATATGTCTACCATTTATTCAAAATATACAAATTCATTTGTCAAAAAATAATGAAATCCCAATGCTTAAAAAAATACAGGATTTTTCTTATTGGCAGGCAGAAAGGTAGATCACCAAACTTTCTTATCAAGACGTATTTATTTCAACTTCTTTATATTCATGCATCATCTCATTCAGTTCCTTTTGTTTTTCTTACTCATTCCATTTTCTTTTTAATAATTTTTTATTCACTTGGTGCAACCAAATTTTCACGGTCATCCTCTACCATGATTCACACTCACACTTGCATTCTAAATTTGTTCAGTCAATCTTTCTTTACACAACCGTTTAACATGTCCAAACCATCTCAAATGCTCTTTTTCACCCTACTTAATACATCAACTTTTAGCTGATATTCATTCTTAATAATTACATTTCTTATTCTGTAATAAATTGACACAACACTTATTATTCGCACTGAATTTACTCGAGTTTTTTCATTCATTTTCTATGTCTACGTTTCACGCCCATCCCTAAATTCCCCATAAGTTGTAAATTATCATTTTAGTAGATCTTGATATCTTTCAATTGATTTTATTTCTTATTGCAACTTACTGTTCAACATCTGTACTCCGTTCTCTAAGAACATACTTCCCAAACAGCAGATTTCTTCAATTCGTTCTAATCTTTAATTTTTCAGTCAAATATCAAATATTTTTTTCCTATCATTCTTTTCACTTTACAACATTCATTCTCAGGTCTTTTCTTGGCATTTTAATAACAATTCACTTATCATAAGCTAAAATTCCTTTTTTATCCTCCGCTAACACCATTAAAATATATTCAATAGAAGGATATAATATGAAATTATTTGAGGTGTTAAATCCTAGAAATAGAACCTTAACTTTATAATATTATTGCGCCTTAAATTTCGAGTATCAGATCAACGTTTTACCCACTAGATCACGTAATTGTATGTGTTTATATATGTGTGTAAATTGCAGAAGTTGTATAACTTAAAGTGCACTGACGCGACGTAGAAAGTTCTAGAAGCTTAATTCGTTCCATGGACTGACGTCATATGGAATATTCTAGAAGGTTTCGTATATTGTATGTCGATGCATCATAGAAGAATCTAGAAGGATACATCTTAACACATTCTAAGACTACAGAAGGACATCATTGAATGTTAATATGCAAAAAAGATGTATGACATAATTTTATTTTATGGTTTTGTAATCTCGATTCAAAAGTATATTTGAAAGCGCTTTAGAATTAAGCGACAGGATAACAATAAACTCAGATGAAAAAGTCTTTCAAGTAAAACCAGTTTGGTAACCAATGAACATCGAAACCGAAACGCCTGACTGCTAAGCAAGCATGTTAATTACTGTGTCTCGATATCGACTAATAATAATCAAAATAATATATACATGTTCGCAGATCATAAGCTAATATTTTTTTATTAATTTCATCCGCGGTCGATGCTAAACTCAAAATCATATCTTCAATCTTTTGCAATCAATCAATGAAAACGAAAGTGTTAAAACCATAAATTTTATGGAATTTACAATCATATCTAATGGGCATAAGCATTCCTCAATCCAGAATGTGGAATAATATCAACTTAGTAAATTGTGTATTTCATGGGTCAATTCCGTCTCAAATATTTTTTATTCCATGCAAGACCATACTACGCGTCTCTGTGTATTCTTAAATGTCTCGAAACCGTAAGAATTTAGATTGGATTATTTTTTGGATATGTGCGTCTAATTGAAAATAATAAGATATAATTTATACTTTATATATTTTATTTATAGTTAAGGCATTAACATTGTGGAGGTTTAAATACATTGTTATTTGTTTTATCAAACACTGTTTATTTCACTTTACGTAACGGTATAGTCCTACCGGTTTCAAGGCTTTGACCTCATCATCAGGGGAGCACAAATAAGTCTTGTTTGTGCTTTCCGGATAATTAGGTGAAAGCCTTGAAACCGGTAGGGTTATACCGTTACAAAAAGTGGAATAAACAGTGTTTGATAAAACAAATTACTTTATATATTTAGTTTTACCCGCGTCACAGTTTTCCTTAATTCGTATGGCACCCCTTAATACATTCAAATTAGTGAAATGAATACACAATAGAGCGTGGTCAGGAGACATAATTGTCTTAGATCCATTTTTAACAATGTTTATATTACTGCTTATTTATTTTTGTTTTTATATATTATAGTTTATTTGTGCAGGAGAGTTAAAAATAATGAAAGGGTTTTCTTTTTTTTTAAATCATATATCTGATTATTTATTGTCATTTTTATATAAGTTTGTGTTCAAGAATGTGGACTAAAAAATATCTGGTGTTTTTGCAGCCGAATTCACCTTCCTAGTGGTGGGTGTTTCTTTCTTGAATGTGTTTTCTTTTCCTTTACTTTAGCATGTGTGTGTGATAGCAGGATATATATATTATGTTTGCGTGCTATCATTTATTTTATCGGTGAATCTATAATTGTTTTAACTGAATTTATTATATTAACTGCTTATTTACTGTTTTTTTTTTGTTTTTATTGAATTTACATGAACAAGAGTGGGGGCTGAAAGACAGTCTAGTGTCTTCGCAACTGGACTCGCCCTCTATCGGTAGGAGTGTATTTCGACTGAGGGAATGCTATGAGTTGAGCCCAAATGTTTTGAAAGCTGTTTCCTTAATTGTGTTTTCCCCATTTTCTTGAAATATACACATATATGCAATTTCAGGATATATGTCCATACTCTGTTGCCACTAATTAATAAACCTATATTTATGTATTTATTTGTTACCAAAAATAGAGCTTTCAGGCTTAGAACCTTTGGGATAGGCACGTAACTTAAAATAGAGCTTTCAGACTTAGAACCTTTGGGATAGGCACGTAACTTAAAATAGAGCTTTCAAGCTTAGAACCTTTGGGATAGGCACGTAACTTAAAATAGAGCTTTCAGGCTTAGAACCTTTGGGATAGGCACGTAACTTAAAATAGAGCTTTCAGGCTTAGAACCTTTGGGATAGGCACGTAACTTAAAATAGAGCTTTCAGGCTTAGAACCTTTGGGATTGGCACGTTACTTAAAATTGCTATCGTATATTTTTGGAAAAACTACCGAGTTTTGAAATACTATCATTAAATTTATTTTACTATTTTGAGATGGTTTCTTCACAGTGATAATGAGTAACAAAAGATTAAGACTTACAAAGCAAACATGTAAGTATGCTGTAATGAAAGGGGATCAAGGAATATGTTGATTGAGTGGAAGAATATAGTTGGAGAAATTTTAGGTGAGTGAAAGTTAAGCAGACGATCTGCGTTGCCCTGTTGGTCTTTAAATCCCTTTAGTATCCAATTTTTTTTAATAAAAAGGGATCAGTGTGGTTTTTACTTAAGGTTAACATCTTTCTGGTTGGTTGGATAACATTATCACTTGGCAATTAACTCACCAGTTTGTAATGTGCACAACGAAAATGTAATACAATATAATTAGAGACGTGTAATACAATACAATGCAAAGAAACATTAGAAAATTTATGTCGAGATGTTTGGTTTCCATGCCCATTCTTACGGCTCATGGTTCCGCCAAATTATGGCGGAACCATGAGCCGTAAGAATGGCCATGGACAGTATCCCCGAAGCAAACAGACCTCCAGGACGACCTGCCAAAATATGGAAAGACAGCTGGCAGTTGACGTCACAAGAGGCAAACAATGATGCAGAACCATAACAGGTCTAAAATAAGATGAAGAAGAAGAAGAATGTTTGGATATGGGAAAGGCAAGAGCTGTGAGCATGGATGAAAACAATTAGGATATTGTCTACCCCAAAAATGCGCAGTATGCGTTACTGCACTTTGAGATGCCAAACTACTCGCAAACGCCTAGTGAGTCCAAGTACCAGACGGACTCTTAAGCCAACCATTACCATAAGGTGTAGTAAAGTGTGGTCAAAATTGTTTCAAGTGGAATCACATTTATTTAAAAATATACTGCAAGTATATATCAGCTGTCTCAGAAACGGAACAATTTAAGTAAGTAGTAGCATTGATAAAATAAAGAAACATTTGTACACTTCTTATTACAAATGCAAGATCCAATTTTGGATATAGTTAATAAGTTTAATCTGACATATCCTGACTCTGAATGTGCAGTAATATTATCATAGTACTGTTATACGTGGTTTCGCTTTTCATGGTTTTACTTACCCGCGGTCAACCACGGTTTAAAATATTAATATGAAAAATTCAAACGAATCATTAGAAGGCCAATAGTAACTTAACGCTACGCCTATCTTTCATCTGACTTCATTACTAACATCATTACTAATCATCACAAGAAGATTAAGTAGAGTATATTACAATAAGATATTTTGTCCCTAAGAGACAAAATAAAAAGCTCACGCATTCGTGGAAGCCTAGGTGTTACAGACATCAACAGCAAGATGGAGGAGAGGCGATTGAGATGGTATGGGCACGTTGAACGCAGAGCACCCGATCACATTGTGAACCAGGCAATCTCCGTGGATCTCGAATAACAACCAGAGGAAGACCAAAGAATTCATGGGTGGTGCAAAAAGATAACCTGATGCAGAGGCACGGCCTTGGGGACGTAGTCCGGGACATAAGAGCATACAACCTGAGGACGAGGAGAGTTGACCCCAACAGTCTTCGCAGACAATGAGTTGGGATGGAGCCAGGGAGAAGAAGAAGATATTACATTCACATAACTTTTGATACAGATAACTGTTAAATTTTATCTTAAGTTATTGTTGTGAATCACTGAATCTGCTAAGTTTATAAATTAAAACATATAATTTGTATGTACTAGATCAAGGAGAGTACCAAGTATACTCTTTGTGAAGATTCATATCTGGGCAGATACCAGACCAGGTCTCTTCATGATTTATAATAAGCTGTGCTACTCACCTCGAATAACATATGATTTTTATTCGCCTAGCATTCCGGGGTATAAGGATACCGCCGTTGCCACGGCCAAATTGGTAGAATTAGGCTACGAACTGCTGCCCCATCCACCGTATTCTCCGGATTTGGCCCCGTGCGATTTCTTTTTGTTTCCAAATTTGAAAAAGTCACTCGCTGGGCAGAAATTTGAGTCGAATGAGGAGGTTATCACCGCCACGGAGGCCTACTTTGCAGACCTCCAGAAAACGTATTTTTCAGACGGGTTAAAGAAGTTGGAACATCGCTGGGTCAAGTGTATTGAACTTAAAGGAGATTATGTTGAGAAATAAATCACCACTTTTCCAAAATGTTTGTTATTCTTTTGTAGGCTAAGTACTTATCGGACCACCCTCGTATTAATTCGGTCATATATATTCTTTTAAAAAAGGGGGAAGAAACATGCAGGTCTCACTTCGGTGTGGATTCAGTACAGTGGTATGACCGGTGAGTTTGCTGGTGTTCAACGGCAATTACACTAAAAAACTAACTCCACGGCACAGTTTTGCTTTCCACCTGAATTAATGTTGAAAAGGCGAGGGGGTTCTCGACTACGAGGCCCAGCAACGACGACGACATCATGATTAACACGACACTCAGCCATTAAAATGACGACTAAAGAGAGATGTATGAATTATATTGTATTATTACCATGTGGCAATCTCTTCCAACGAACCATAAATATGTCAAAGAGTTTTTGCATGAAAACCAGGCGGAAACCTTAACTAGGTTCCAACGGGAGTCGAACCCGCAATTCCCGGTTGAAAAATTTCTAATTAGGTCTCGAAAATCATAGAAAAATGTATAATACGAGTACATATAAGAAAAAAATATAGTGTGTATAGTATCCGCGGTTTCAGACATTCACTAAGGATTTTAGAACACATCCTCGCGGATAAGGGGGACTACAATAGTACAATTTTACTTCAAAAATACCCTCTTAGAAGCGTATAAGGAAACTTGTATAAGCATATAATTGCCTGTTTATCACCTTGATTGCACGAATAATGACTTGTTTTCATAACTTTGTGTGATTCATTGGTAGTTCATACATTCTTCAATGAGTTATACAAAATGAATTTTTTGTATACGCCTTTCAATATATTTCTTATTTGAACGGAAATTTTAATCAACACATGAAACTGTAGGTGCTGCTAGTCGCGCAGTATCACGATCATTGTGAAACAAGGATTCGAGGAGGAGTTCTAAGGACCATAATAGACGTCTATTTTCGTTACTATATATTTTTATTGTTCTTTGTTATAGATTTTGCTGCTGCTCGCAATATAAAAGATTTATTTTTGTACGTTCGTATTTCATTTTGTTTTCTTCGTTATTTCTACACTTGATGCTCTGTTCGACATATTTGGATTTTTATTTTTTAATGAGTTTCACTAACTTGTGTAATAACATATATCATTATAATTTATCAACATACAAACTAAAAAAAACTTTTAAATTTTTACTTAAAATTAACAATTATGTATTGAGCTTTGTTTTCAATGTGAAATTAATTGGTTTTCTTTGGAAGTTCTAAAATAGGTTATATTTATTTGTTTAACACTTTGATGCAAACATATCTGGCAATTATATTGCTTTAAATGTATTTCAGCCTTAGTTTCATAATTATTATCGGTATCCGTGACCTTATATTGAACGTGTGATAACAATATTTGAGAAAACTAGCAAAAATTTAAAACAGGGATAAGGGTTGGAATTGTATGTTATGGGAGTTAAGAAAAACGAATAGTTTGATACAAATAAATTTTTTCAGTATTTCTTATTTATTTAAAAGTAAGTAATATATTTATTTAAATGAACCATATTTTAGTATCAATCACCTTCTTTTATTTTTTCCTCTAGTTCTACATTTTATTTTAGCGTTACAAATGTTTAAAATAAAGCCTTTTTTCATATTGTCTCCTCAAATTCATATCTAAGATATACGAGTACTAATAGATATATGTTTTACTTTTGACTTTATGGTAGTGTTCATTTGATTTCTTTACGAAATACAAGATATACTAATCGATATATGTTTTACTTTTGACTTTATGGTAGTGTTCATTTGATTTCTTTACAAAATACAAGATATACTAATCGATATATGTTTTACTTTTGACTTTATGATAGTGTTCATTTGATTTCTTTACAAAATACAAGATATACTAATCGATATATGTTTTACTTCTGACTTTATGATAGTGTTCATTTGATTTATTTACAAAATACAAGAACAATTGAGTCATGCCATAATTTATAACACAACGTAATTGTCGATAGTTGGAATCAATAACTTCCTAACTAGGAATAATTTCCATTTTAACGTTGTCAAATAATCTTTAGTTACACATTTTTAGGCTGTATACCAAGGGCAACTGTTAACAAAATTGACAGCGTTTTCTTTATCAGCCTTACGGGGAAGTTAATCCAACGTCCTTATAAGACTAATAATCTTGTTATCTGTCAACTTGAGAACTTTCTAATTGAACTTGTTCAATTAATTTGTTTGAGAACCTACCCTCTAGGTCCAAGCGACGTCAGTTGTTCTATTGTAGTCATCAAGCAACCAACTATTCCTAATATTCATTAATAGTTACATTTGAACATTCGATAGATAGATTTATACTCGTTTTTAACCCATATAAATTGGTTTTGAAGACAATTTCTTTTGAATTTTATTACTTTCTCGAATGTGTCGTAATTATTTGGATGATTGTTTAAATTTATAACTTATTTTTGGCTTATTTATGTATTTATTAATTTCTTATATCATTGAACTTAGTCTCAGAACCATTGTATCTATTAAAATAAATAAATAAATATCAGGTGTAATATCAGGGGGCTTGAAGTCGAAGATCCTCTCGCCATTCTTATATCATTCCTTTCCGTTTGACACGAGTCTTCTTGTGAGAGAACAGTCCAATTCTCGAAACATATATTTTGAAAATCGAATTTTTCATAAATCGAACCCTAAACCCCCGAATGATAGTCAAGCATCTTACCAGTTTGACCATGGATGTAGTAAATAGTGTATAGGTGTAAGCATTCTTCAATATTTATTGATAGTAAAATAAAAAGCTTTTTATTTGAGCGTTGCTTTCTGTAAAAAAAGATTATGAAAGATACAACTCGGCGATGGCGCAACAGCCAACTGATGGGCGACAGGCTTTATCTCTCTTTCTCAGTTAGATAACACGTCTGCTGGAGCAACATGTATTGTCTTCGGGGCCATCTTAGATAACTTGCCGTTGAGCAGCAACTCTTATGCAACTGAGAGCTTTTTTCTCACTTATGCAGCGAGAATTCAAAGTGATCAGGTAACACGTTGCACTATATCGCAATATAAGAAATATTTTAATGAAAGGTTTCAGCTTTGACTTCGTATAACTTCACATTAGAATATTTTATAATGAATTACTTTATATGCGCAGGGCGGGCTGTAAAGTTGCGGTTAAATGTTCTTATTTATTTTACAAAATATTGTCATGAATGATACGCAGAGGTTATATACGAAATATTCAACAATAGCCTACATTCATGTACTGTAGGATATAGGTCTCTCTAAGTTGTTTCCAAGAAATCTTATCTTTTGCGCATTGCTGTCACGTAATTGCTGCCACGCTCTTTTTACATGCCTAGTTCTGCTTATTGTGTACACTGGATTACCTTAGAGATCCAACGATGGTCCATTGTTTGGGAGACGTGTTGTGTTTGCGGTATCTCCTGTTATAACTTAGCATGCACCTCTCCGTGCAGCTTTGTGTTGTCTGGAGCTTTTGTATCATTCGTACAGAAAGAGTCAATGTTTCATATCTATATGTTAGTACTGCTAAGAAGCATTGGTTAAATACCTTCCGTTTAAGACAGATAAGAAGATTGCTCTTGAAAACGTAGTTAAGTCGTCCAAAAGAACTCCAAGCTAGTTTTACTCTTCTATTTATTTCATTGAGAGTGTAACCCTCAAATGAAATACTTTGTCCTAAGTAGATATATTGTGGGACTTGTTTTAGCTGCGTTCCATCCACTTGGATTGATGTGACATCAGCAAAGCGGTTCGACATGCATTGTGTCTTTTCTTATTCATTTTCTAGCCCGCTAGTTTGTTTATCTCTGCCAGTTCCAATATTTGACCTTGTAGTTCCTCAGAACGTGTAGCACAGAGATAAGAGAAACCTATTGTCTGCAAATCTTAGATGGGTTAGATGTGAACCATTAATGCAGATTCCTTTAGTTTACCATTCGAGCTTCTTGAACCTACCCTTCTTGGACCCATCGAGTAAATAACTATTTACTTACAATTATTTATTTAAAATGTAAATAATATTGTTAATAATGTACTCGAAAAGTTTCTATATCACACTTTAGTTTTGGCAAGGTGTGATGATGACTTCTTGTTTTGGAAGGGTGTGATGATAACTTCTTGTTTTGGCAAGGTGTGATGATGACTTCTTGATTTAGCAAGGTGTAATGATGACTTCTTGTTTAACTCGTTTATCACTTACTTGATGATACTTTTGTCTCAACGTAAATTTAACAAGCGAAAAAGCGTCAAATTCTCATGGAGATTTTTCCATAAAATTAACTGTCATTCTTCTTCTTCCTGGCACTGTCCCAACTCATTGCCTAGGTAGGCTGTTGGGATCGGCTCTTCTCGTTCTCAGGCTGTATATTTTTCGGATCTGGGTGTCGCTTTCATCTAGGCCGTTTCTCTTCAGGATTTTGGAGCATTGAGTCATCCAGGAGTTCTTTGGTTTTCCTTTGGACCGCTGACGAGGAAGATCCACAGACATTGCCTGATTTACAGTATGGTCTGGTAGTCTCCGTCTTATGTGCCCGTACCATAAAATTAACTGTCATTAAAATATTTATTTTCTCTATTAGTAGAGATTTTTTTTTAGCATCATTAATGTTATTCATTGTACTAAAACCTCTCTTAGCCTCGACATATGTTAATTAACAGCATTTACATTCAAAACTCTTTTAGCTCTCAAAATTCATACATTTGTCATCAACAAATCGTGCTCTGGTTAATCGGTGTGTTTTTTTTTAATTAAACCGTTTTCTTTATAGTTCGGAAATTCTAGGATGAGTCCTGTGACAGCTCACAAATTTGCCCCAATACAACCTTATGTAATGTATTTACCTAAATAACTTGCTATTTATTAGAATTGAGGCTTACATTAAAGTTGATAAAATAATTAAAATTACTGAACATCGTTACAAGGTTGTATTGGGGCAAATTTGTGAGCTGTCACACGACTCATCCTAGAATTTCTGAATTATAGTTTTATTTAGCTAATGGTATTGTGATAACGTTAAAAAACGCCCTAACAACCAGCACAGAGAACATAGAAAATTTTAACAACCGTTACGGATGCACCGGTCCGTACCGGCTGAATACCCTCTCCCCTTGGATGTATACAATAAATTTGGTTTTAAATATATTTAGTGAATAGGTGAGGGAACGAATGAATTAAGATGATATCATACCAACCACCTTTGTCAATACTACTAATTGACCTATGGTGGTTATAAAAATTGCAAGTATTAAAATAGGCATTTATCTGAATACAGAAATTAGCAAAACGTCTCTCCGAAGGTGATTATATATCTCCAATTGTGTGAATTAAGATGAGAACTTCAGATACCTATTATTCATTGTAGGTTGGTAATAATTTTAGCTGAGCAGAAAAGACACGGCGCCAGCATAATTTGATAATACCCAAAAAACATAAATTGATTCAAAATATAAAATTAACAATAATAAGTGTCCGCCTATTTAAAATAGGTTGGGACCAAATAAATAAGTCAAACTTATGATTTTTATTTATCCGTCGTGAGCGCGGGGCCTCGCTAATCACGGTGCTAGGTGCGGCTGCACTCTTTGTACCTGCCTCAGGCCGGCCTTGTATGTGCGCCTGTAAAAGTACATATTGTCTGATTTCTGGCATAATTTTTTTTAAAATTAATAATCTAACTAGAAATTGTATTTTAACCCAATTCGATAATGTTGGGAAAAAATCAACTTCTAAATTGAAATAACTCCGAAAGAGTAAAATGAAAGTTACCAATTTGTGTCAGAAACCTATCTATTTACTGGAATAAAAAAATTTAATATGTGCATTAGAATACAAAAACATAATCGTTATCTATCCACCAATAACTTATTAGAATTTGCATACCATAGTTGTTATAGAGGCAAATCATTATTTTATACAAAGAATGGTTACAATTTTACACGCGTCTCCATAATTATAGCAAACAATGGATTTCATCCTCATTGCCGGGTCTCGCAGCCGAGAATCCCCTCGCCACTCTAACGTCAGTCCTGAACCGTTCTCCCACGTCGATCATGTGATCTTCTGTGAGAGCCTGATCCTGGATGCGTACTCCCTTCCGCAAATGCCACAGATATATGGACCCTGCTGAGCCGCCTGTCCATGTTGACGCATGTTCGCAGCGCGCAGACTGTTTCTCATACGTCTAGCCGCTGAGACGCCATCAGCCCGAGAACATACTGATCTCCACCCCTCACGGTCCAGAGCCACCTGCTCCCAGTCCTCAGGCACCCCGCACAAAGTAAGCGACTCTCGCAGACTGTCCTTATAGCGTTTTCTCTATCCACTAACTCTTCGCTTGCCCACCACTTCCCCGATCAAGACGCGTTTTGGGAGTCTGTGATCGCCCATGCGTATCACATGCCCGGTCCACCGCAATTTCGTCTTCACAACCATATCCTCTATAGGTTTACAGTTGGAGAACATTTGTGATATGATCACTCCAGTGGATCAGAAGAATTCGCCAAACAATGGAATTAGAAACACTATAGATACATAAAGCCACCAGTAAAAATAAATCAGTAATAAATAACTAAATAATGCAATAAAACTTATAATTTTTCCTTTGGGTCTATAGGTCTTTTAATGATTAAGCGTGTTTTTACTGGGTTCCATTAACATTTAATGATTAAGCGTGTTTTTACTGGGTTCCATTAACATTTAATGATTAAGCGTGTTTTTACTGGGTTCCATTAAAATTTTTTTTTTAATAAAATTTTTTTAAAACCTTAGTCAGGCCATCGATGAAGAGCTTGTTAAATTTATATATAGTATAGTTAAATATTTTTTATTTTGGTATTACACGTTTTTTTTATCTACATCAAAAATGTAAACCCCCACATCTTTAATGCATAACTTTATAAAATAATTGTACTGTTGGTTGGAAGAGATTTTCCTCTGGCAATACGCCCGTCATATTTTATAATGTACAATAAAGAATTAAAATAGATAAATATAACACACATATAAACACTTTCGATGAAATATGAAAACCAGTTGTGACCTGAGCATTGCTTTCGTAACAAACCGGGATCATTCCGTTTGAAGAAAGCCTCGGGACAAGAAGTAGAAACGTGAAGGGAAAATTAACGTAATTAGTATCATAATAAAGTAAATTATTACTTAACATTCTCAGTGAAATCTTTCCTTGTGTTACAGAAGGAAATCTGACGTTTTTCTTATATCATACAATAATATAATATAGTTCTTATCAACTTTAGTCAAATAAGTATATTTTTGGATTTTTCTTAACATGTGCGGAGCGGGGAAGTATTCAATCTAATGGGCGCAGCCACTACCTTCCTATATTTATATTCAACTTGTACATTTATTTATTTTGTAATATTTTTAACCTGCCAATAATAGTGGATTCGAATCCCTAATTAGAGCGCCCTTTACTAGAGTCTAATCTCTAAACGGCGCTATATAAATTGTGATTTTACTATTATTATAAGAAACATTTACAATAGCTATTTATTCAACGCAGTATATTTGAAAAACAGTTACTACAATTTTAGGACGTTTTCTTATAAGAGATAAATACATTTTATATTGTTTTATCTTTAAATCAAGTAAATAACATAGTATGCTATTAAGTGATGAAAGTAACATAAATGCCATAAACATAAGAGCGATGTGTAAAACATATGAAAACCAATGTGTGACAGAAAAAAAATACATTACAAAAGAAGATGCATTGTTTAAGATGAAGAAACAAGCATGAAACTGGGAAAGTTGATAAGTAAAAAAATTTTTTTTTGAAGGTAACGTAAGCCCTATGTATTATAAAATATTAAAAACAGTTTTTCCCGAAGTACAGACTTCATTTCGCTCATTGACTTTGAAAAAACAAAATCGTTTTGTCAAGTTATCCATGGGTTTGAATCTCAATTAATTCATTCGTATGATACTCCTTAACTTATCTGAATAGGTTATGTTAACACATTGAAGAGCGTGGCTGGAAGATAATATTATCTTTGATTCCAGTAATCGAACTTTTAGGTAAAGAACTACTAGAGTATAATACGTAATTCACATTATGTCATCGTACGTGTTAGAAATATTACCCCACGTGGATAGATAACAATAGTCGTATATGTCTAGCGCTTATGAATATTGTCACCAAACAAACTGGAAGCTTCCGTGGTCTAGTTGGTAAGACGCTTGTCTTCCAGCTCGGAGATTGCGGGTTTGATTCCCATTGGGAAACAGATAAAAAAAAGGATTTTAGACTGATTTTCATTTAAGGCCTCTGTAACATATTTCTGGTTGTTTAGAATATATTGTCAAATGCTAATAATCCCGTCAGGCAGTATTGTATACAACGAAAGTATAATAAAATACAATACCCTTTTTTTGGGTACCATGGGGAAATGAACCCGAAGCTTGTGATTGGAAGGCCAGTGTCTTACCAACTACGCCATAGAGGTAGTTAACTTTTAATATTTATATTAAAAAAAAATGGTAAAAACGTATTATATTTAGGGATGTTTCATGTGTTGCAGTTTTGTCTTCTTATTTGTTGACTTCAATCTGAGTAGCAGAGGCTATTGCCCCTGATGTGAGGTGGTATGGCAGTGTGGCGGCCATGCGCCACACACATCACGTCCCTGCCCAATGCCAAAGTCACGTCTTATCGCCTCTTCCTAAAAAGGGAACGTCCAAAACGGTTCGCCAGCACAACACGCCGGCGAACGGTACTTTCTAATGAGCGAGCGTATTATTCCATATCGCCTTATGTACATATGGTATACCGCGGCTGATTCTCGACCATTCTGGAACTTTCTGACTAATAATAGACCATTGTAACATATTATGTGACAATATATTCTAATACGAGTAACATATCATCTTCTCTAAAGTTCCATGGAGCTACCTCATTTCCAATGAGTGAAATTTGTTGTGAGTGAGACGTTGCACACCAGCAAACTCACCGGCCACATTGCTATACTGGATCTGATGGCAGACCGAAGTGAGACAATCGGAGCACACCTACCTGTTTTCTTTTTATATTTTTGTAAAGAATATATGATCGACGTCATAGGTATCCTCGCATTCTCGAATACATCTTCTCTTCTTCAGTTTCAATCCTGGGTTGAGCAAAGCTCTGCATCTCCTCTTCCACTTCGCTCGGTCTTCAGCGATCCTCTTGAGCTCTGTATAGGAGTTGCAGTCCATATCGTGGCATATTTGCTCCAGATACTCCCAGCAAGGACGCCCTCTGCCAATCGATCCCTCAATCATTCCCTCCAGTATATTGTGCAGGAGATTTTCATGTCGCAGCATATAACCCATCCATTCTGCACGCCTTTCCGATATGGTGTTTGACAGGTGCCTGGTGTCTTCGATGCTGCTGAGAACCTCGTCATTTGTAATGTGGTATCTCCAGGAAATCCTTAGGATTCGTCCGTAAGTCCACTTCTCGAAGGCCTCAATCTTTTTCGATCCCTTTCGCCTATGCACCATGTCTCGCAACCATACATCAAAATACTCCACACATATGTTTTGACCAATTATTTGCGGAGCTTTAATACTAGGTGAAAAAACTGTCTGTCCTATTCGAGGGGAGAAGTACAGCGCGGAGTTTGAACCGACGAATTTTCGTACGGAAGTCCAGTGCGTTACCGCGCGGGGCCATACACCACTGTAGAAGAGGTGAACGATATTTGTCGCTATAGGAAAATCCAGCGCTCATTCATCTTTGCCTACCCTGAAAGGGAGTGATGGTATGTATGTATATATTATGTCATAGAAGTTTCTTAAAAATATTGTAGATTTCTTCATCATCTTGCACATGGAGTCCTTATAGCTGAGTCTTTAGGCTTATTGATATGTCCAGTTTGATGTATCTAAGATGACCTTGTTGATTGAAATAAATTGTTGTATAGTGATAAGCTAGCCAGGTGTATAAAGCTTAACCATGAACACAAAATAATGAAAAAAAATCAATTACGTAGTTAATCAGTCTCGGCCAGTCAGTCAATTATGCAGCATAGATGGGTTATTAAAATGGTTAATTAAGAGTTGATGTACTGATTGAATAATTACTTATCATAAACAATCAGTAATTGGTGATGTGACATAAAACTACGGTAAATTGAAAGAGAAACTAACAGACAAGGTGAGTAGTCATGTGGATTGAGTGAAAAGGAACTTTCCAATGAAAAATCAGTGATGAAAAATGTTCCTTTGCAACAATCTAATATTACCATATTAATTATATGAGTTAATTGCGAAGAAACTTTACTTCGTGGAGGTTTCGCGTGGACGTGAAAAAAATGTAGAAATAGATGGGGTGAAAATGTATGACAGATCACATGATGAAGTGATTAGGGATAAATATGACCTTAAAGCTAATGTATTGAGTAACATGAAGAGGAGCATTCTGAAAATGAATAAAAAAAGACTAATAAAATAAATTTATTGTGCAAATGAGAATGAAAAATCTGGTAGAGGAAGACCTAGGAAAGTATGGTTGGATCAAGTTTATTATATTTTGAAAGAAGGAAACGTTAAAAGTCAGAAAATGTATGAGTTTTAGGAGAAGGTGAATGGATGTAGAAGAGGCAAAATATGTGAATCGAGATAGGAATGTCTGGTTTTCTGTCCGCTCTCTTTACCCTAACAGGGAAATGCCGTGATGGTATGTGTGTATCATTAGGTAATGTAGTTACGTAATATAATTACGTAATATAATTACGTAATATAATTACATCTTAAAAGCTCAGATGTGCATAATTTACATCTCACCTAAAACAAAATGTGATATTTTTGCAAGCTGAACGTAAAATAAGGCTGTGTTGTGTCGATTGATTAGAGGTGTAGTAATCGTTTGCAAAAAATAATTTAGGGATATAAGCAGCTTCATGTATCTAATAAGGTCATCTTCGATTTCCGCGTGCACAAATACTGCTTTTTACAAGCGAAACATTATTCTTTACTCGTAAAAACCACATATTTTTTTTCCTTACTAATAACGTTTGTCAAAAGCATTCATTCATCGCGACACAATAGTACATTTGAAAAAATCTAAACATAAAATTGGCTAAAAGTTCAGTAGAAGAAAAGAATAAACTTCAACACCCAAATATTAGTAAAATAAGGAAAACCACTAAATAAAACTCTTCAGATTTAAATCTCCGAGCCGAGCGCAGAACCAGATGAGAATAGTGATGTCGGGTAAACCACTAAAGAACACCAAAGAGTTTGTCTACCTCGGGAGCAAAATAACATGGGACGGTCGGTCCAAGAGCGAGGTCGACAGCCGTATACATCAGGCTAGACTTGCATTTAATAAAAGGTCGAAAATAATAGAATCAAATAATATAGACTTAAAACTGAGAATACTCCTCATCAAGACCTATGTATGGAGTATCTTGATGTACGGCTGCGAGACATGGTGCCTATCCGAAAGAGATAGACGAAGACTAGAGGCTTTTGAGATGTGGTCCTATAGAAGACTATTAGGAATTTCCTGGAGAGACCGCATCACAAATGAAGAGGTTCTCCAACGAATCGAAGGAGGAAGGCACCTGCTCAGGATGCTGTCCGAAAGGCGTGCAAGATGGATCGGTCATATAATACGACAAGAGGGCCTCTTGCATGCCATAATGGAGGGTATGACCGAGGGGACAAATTCTAGGGGACGTCCACGCCGAGAGTACCTGGAGGACCTGTTGGTGGACGTGCGCTGCTCAACATATACAGACTTAAAAAGAGCCGCACAGGACAGGGGGGAATGGAGGAGAAGAGTTCAAATTGCTGCAAACCAGTCTTAGGACTGCAACCACGGAAAAAAAAGATTTAAATAAGAATCATCGAATGCTAACATTAACAATATAATCCTATATAGGATTTCTTGAAAACAATTACACGTTAAGGACAAATACGCCATTAAAAACAAAACGATGGAGACATATGAATAAATAATTCAATGGTCAAATGAAAGTTCTCGTATGTGTATAAAAAGGATCCAACTTAACACATCGATCAATAAGTCTGATCGTCATCGATCAACATTGCTTTACAATGGGGAAAAATACCGTTCAAACTCAGCGATGGCTTGAAAAGTGTTATTCGGGCTCTGCTCCGTCGAAAACAACCATTTGTCGGTGGTATGCTGATTTCAAACGCGGTCGTACAGACACAAATGATGCTGAACGCTCTGGTCGTCCAAATGAGACTGTTACATAAAAAAACATTTAAAAAATCCTCAAAATCGTGATAGAAAATCGCAAAGTAAAGTTGCGTGAGATAGCGGACATCCTGAAGATATCATTTGGTAGTGTTTACACTATTTTGCATGAACATTTGGCCATGAAAAAGCTTTTTTCGAAATGCGTGCCGCATTTGCTCACAATGGAACAGAAACAACAATGCATCGATGATTCAGAGCGCTGTTTGACACTGTTTACTCGAAATAAACAGGAGTTTTTGCGTCAGTATGTGACAATGGATGAAATTTGGATCCACCACTATACTCCGGAATCAAATCGGCAGTCAGCTAAGTGGAGAGCAGCCGGTGAAAGTCGTCAAAAGCGACCAAAAACTCAACAGTCGGCCGGGAAGGTTATGGCTTCCGTATTTTGAGATGCGCATGGTATAATATTCACCGATCACCTTAAAAAGGGAAAAACCATCAATAGAGAATATAACATAGCGTTATGGGAGCGTTTAAAGGCAGAAATTGCAAAAAAAACGGCCCAATATGAAGAAGAAAAAAGTTCTCTTTCATTAGGACAATGCACCGTGTCACAAGTCAATGGTAACGATGGCCAAATTGCATGAGTTGAACTTCGAATTGCTTCCACACCCACCGTATTCTCCAGATTTGCCCCCCAGTGACTATTGGCTGTTCGCAGCCCTCAAAAAAATGCTCCAGGTAAAGAGATTTGGCTTCAATGAAAAAGGGATTGCCGAAACCAACGCCTATTTTAAAACCAAAGATAAATCGTTCTACACGGCTGGCATAGAAAAGTTAGGAAAGCGTTGGAATGAATGTATCGCTCTTGAAGAAGACTATGTTGATGAATAAAGAAGAATTTTGGCAAACAAATGTTGATTTAGTAGTTAGTCCCGGGACTTGTTGATCAATGTGTTACAAAGCACATTTTTCGGTATATTTAATATATTGAAAAAGTTTAGATTGATCCTGTGTGTGCAAACATTTCAAGATAGTTAAACTGATTCATTCATCTTCATTTTCATCAAGCCCACTTTAAGTAGCGTGACGTTTCTTTACTTATTTCGAAAGACTTTAAATGTGGCCTCGGTCATTTTTGCATAAACATATTAAAAAACAGCTGAAATAAGATATCATCTAAAATTGGTCGTAATTTTGGCTTGATGCATTTTAGGAAGTTATAATTTAATTATTTCAAAACATAGAAAATAAAAGTCGTAGGAAAGTTTTGATAATGTTGGAGTATTACGGTATTCCAGAACCTTTGCTTCAACTCAACATTTCATTTTTCAGTCACCATATTTCACCCTCGAAGAATTGGAGTTTTGCATTGTAGATGTCCTTGAATCATATCTTTATGATGCTAAGGAAATTGCTGGTGAATGACATATCCAGAAGATAGAAAAAAGTTATAGATAAAATCGAACGATATTGACGGAAAAAATTGAAATTTTAATAAAACGGCACCACAACTCACATGTCCAGACTAGTAAAAGTTCGTACATTTGAAAATTAGTGTTTAATCTTTCAGTACGAAAATAAAGTGCTAAGAGTGATTCTGGAAACTAGAACACGTGTGGCGGTAGGTACACGGATGAGGAGGAAATTCGTTCCGCGTTTCAGCAACCCATCATAACTAGTAGTGAAAACGTCAAGTGATTAGAATGGGCTGGCCACATTAATAAGTGACCATTTTCCAGGCTAGTCAGAAAGCATTAACTCCGTGACCTAGTTTGAAAGATGCCTGTTGTCCAACTTTGAGGTTATAAGTTTCCACTGATAACAGTTTAAAAAAAAAATCCAGTTCGATTTTCACTTACGGCCTATGATACCAGTTTAAAAAAAAGGGGTTCTAGTATGATGATGAATGATGTATACCAGATTGTACTGTATACAATAAAAGGGCTAAAGAATAATTAGCATATTAGTAAAGCCTTAGGAAACCACCCTTTTTGGGGAATTTAAACAAAATTCATGATGTTATGAATACTTCACATATACACTTTACTACACCTGAAGTCTAATGTGTAAGTATCACATATCCAAAGATCTACAAAGGCTTCTTTGTAGTTCACCCTCTCTTGTTAAAAATTCAGCAATTTTCTTAATTAATATGTTTTTCTTAATCCTTCCCTGTGATGTGTAACTAGTACACATTGCTTCTCAAAACTTTAATATCTCTATAAATATAATAAATACTGGGTTCAGATTTTAGGTATTTCTCCGTAATACATTTACGCATTGAATAAAAAAATAATATTATTAATAATTAGCACTTATCGGCCATATCAGAGATAAATTCACCAATACAATCAAACGTGTGCCAGTGTGTGACGTAGATATATTCATTCTAAAAAAACCGCTATGGGTGAGGAAGCGACGCTATTCACGTCTCACTCTCACTCTACTTCGGTATATGGGAACGCAAGAAATAGTATCTCAGTTCGCTTGCTTCAGTGCCTTTCGGGCAGCCATTTGAGGTGGTCGCATCGCCCGTTTTGTGAACGTCGGCCGATATTTTTTTCATGTTTTCAACAATTAAATTTCAATTATTATCACTTTTATCTTCAAATTTTATTAATTTAAGCGATTGGCTATGAATATTCTTATTTTTCCGATTTTAAATCACTCATTTTTACATGTGTATTGATGTGTATTGAATACATTGCACCGGAACGCACGGATTTTTTTTTGCTCTAGAAGGGAAAGGTTAACATCTATAGATACGGGGAAATTCCTAATCTTATGGCTGCAGTGACCACTTTCCCATACTTACTCGTACGAGTATAACTTATTTTTTTTAATTTGTCAATAATATTAGGGTTGAATTCAGAATTGGGGCACCCTTGAGCGGAGGCTACTCTCTAACCATCGATATATAAATTGTTTTCTTATTATTAATATTACAAGCAGACAAAGATGTTGAGAGTTGGAGAAGGAACTCTTGTAGGGTAAAAAGTGATGAGTCGTTAGTAATGAAGATCATTATTGAGGAAAGTTAAAGGTTTTCAAGATACAATATATGCCCAATAGAAATAAGGCAGGTTCATTTAGATCACGCTGTCTGGGCGAGTATCAACAAAGGATAAGAAAAGAAATCTGTTGGACCGTTGACAGATGATTTCTTCTATTTTCGTCCAGTTTTCCATGTAGAGTGCTGCTTGTTATGATAATCACGGAGGTGGAGGATGTTGTGTCGTGTTGGTATTCTCACTGATAACTACAATGGTCTGCATGTAAATGTGTAATTGATTGTCATCGGGCGTGACTAGGAAAGTATAACATGCTATTGACCGCCAGTCTTTGTTTTGTCGCGTTCATTATTTGGATGTATAGACGCAAAAAAACATCGAAACCATTTATTTGTTTATTTTAGAAATAAAAAAAACCAAATTAAATAAGCTCATTTCTGTACATGAAAGAATAATCAGCTTTTAAAACGTGTCGTTTAGTACTATTACATTTACTAAAAGTAGCAAATAGTGAAGTTGACCGTAGCCTCCGTGCTCTAGTTGATAAGACTTCTGTCTTTTAACCCATGGGTTGTGGGTTCAATCCCCAATTCCACACATAAATGTTTGAAAAAAGTTCAAGTCTAGTTTTCACGTCATAATTATTATATAAAGACAATTTATATAGCAACGCTTAGAAAGCAGACGGTCTTTGAAGGGGCTCTAACTCGGGATTTTAACCCACC